>JAQZBX010003179.1:0-66851 GCA_029593785.1 Cabassous unicinctus
AAGCTTAGATCACTGAGTAGAAATATTTCTACTTTTTTCCCTTGTCACTTTTTACAAATACCTATAAAGAAAGAAAGAAAAATACACCTACCAATAAGATAGTAAAAGGAGAGAAAAACTAAATTCAATAACTTTAAATAATTATGATTTCATGTAGCTTATACAGAGGTTCTGATCATCAATTGGCCCTTATAATATTATTCTACATCCAAGCAAGACAAAACATGTTTTTCAAAAGTCATAATGTCTTAAAAAATAACAAGACATTGATTATTAGAGAAAATAAACAATTCTGGCAGTCTCCTAAAGGACCCCTATGTTTTCATTTTCATGATGCATTGTAATTCAAAATTATACCAAGAGGCACAAGTTCCCCCAGCTTGGTATCCTGACCTGAGTGTAACAAGCCACACTATTTTCTTAAAACCTGTGGTTCATTTTAAGGAACTATCTGCACATTTTAACATAAGCTGTAGATTATTATTGAGGTAAAAAAAAAAAAAAAGAGAGAGAGAGATATCCATCTTGGCCGGTTGCAGGTATGGCACTGTGCCAGGTGGTGGACTGTGGGAGCAACTTATTCTGGTCTCATGTGTTGCTCTTCAGAGACTCCATTACTCAGAAAAAGTGATGTTATGAATCATGGATTTTCAGAATACAATATCAGATGGGCCAAAATTATCCTTCCAAAACTAATCAGGAAAGGTAACAGTCTGGTCAGCCCTGTAGCTGTTACAATTTTCTTTGGTGCCAGTGACAGTGCTTTAAAAGATGAGAATCCTAAGCAGCACATTCCACTGGATGAATATGTTGCAAATTTAAAGAGCATGGTGCAGCACCTAAAGTCTGTGGACATCCCTGAGAATAGAGCTATTCTCATCACATCACCCCTGCTTTGTGAAATAGCTTGGGAAAAGAAGTGTATCATGCAAGGCTGCAAATTAAATTGCCTGAACTTGGTTGTTGGTCAATATGTCAGGCCTGTTTACAAGTCACCCAATACTGTGGAACTACTGAGGTACTTGACTTATAGACCCTGATACAGATAGACAATCATGACTTTTCATCCTATTTATCAGATAGGCTACATTTATCACCAAAGGGAAACGAATTTTAGTTCTCATATCTATGGCCTTTGATAGAGAAGAAGTTCTCACCCCTGTTTCTGCTTCTTTCTTACTGGCGAGATGTAGTAGAAGCAAAACCTGAGTTAAGTCTTCTGGGAGATGGAGACCACTAATTAATCACAGACAATTCAAGTTTGGTTGTTTATTTACAGAACATGAACTTGCCAAGGCACAAAGAGTCTAAGAAGATTGATCAAAGAACCCTTTTTTCACAAGCCTAAACATTTATTTGTAACTCTGAACCAAAAAACAGTAAAAATTTTTTTCAAGGAAAAAAAAAGAATATATGTTAATGTTTTAGTCACACGTTTATTAAACATCAGTTAGGTACCAGGCACTATAACAAACATTGAATAAGTTACAGAATTAAAAATTACTTTCCCTGTGATGTTAAAAAGTGAAAATATAGGTAGGGGGGCTGAAGTCTATTCTTCAGACCCCCCTCCATTGGGAGAGCTTCCCAATAAACTTTCTCTCTTCAAAAAAAGAGAAAAGAAAATATAACATAGATACGAGAAAGAAAGAGAAGAAGATTATTTGGGGCTGAGATTTGTGAAGGAAGGGGGATTTAAACTATGCATTCATCCACTGATTCATTAAAAAGAAAAAAAAGGCCTAACTAAACATTTGCTAAAACCATTCACTGAGTTAAGTTTGACTTACAAGATGTTTGGATTGCTATAGAAAGAGTGGACAGCGAGTCAGTCTGGGGAAGATTGTCCTTCCTGAAGATTCAGCTTCCTGAATCTCTTTATTGGTTCTCTCTCTACCCAGTCTTAAAAATGTATTGTATCTCAGCTTCTCCCCTCTCCTTTTTCACCACTCTACTCCCTCTGCCAGGGCAGATTTAAATTCCAGCATCTTTAAACATAATCTATTTTCTTGTTTCTCTGAAGTCTAGATCTTCAATAACCTTCTCTTCTGAGATTCTCTACCTGGTATTCCATAGTTATTCAAATTTCAAATTATTCAAAATATTCATGTTTTCCATTATACTCTTATACATCGCCATCACCCAACCCTTTATATACAATGTGTCTACACATGCACACACACTCATTTACTTTCTGCTTATCATATGTTCCTTTCTCAGTTAATGGCATCACATACCACCCTGTCACTCAGAGTAGTAACTTCAAGCTTATCTTGGTTTTTTTCCTTTACTTCATCACCTACCCAGTTGTTATCAAGTTCTGAGGCTGTTACATCATCTGATAGGTCCATATCCCTAATACTACTGCTTCAGTTCAGGTGATTATCACTTCTCTTACTGACTACTACAATGATTTTTAATTCATTTTCATGCAAATATTCTCCCCCCACTCCCAATTTCAGTCCATTCTCTAGGGCAGAGTTTTACAAACATTTTCCATCAAGGTCAGAGTGTAAATAATTTAGAATTTGAGAGCTATCAGTCCCTGTTGCAACTACCCAATTCCGTTCATGTCATGGGAAAACTGATATAGATAATACATTAATTAATGGGCATGGCTCTGCTCCAATAAAAAATTTATTTTCAAAAACAGATGGTAAACCAGATTTGTCCCATGGACTGTATTTTAAGATCCTTAATCTCGGGTTATGGTTCTAAAAGTGAATATGATCATGACACTTCATATCCTTTTTAATTACTTTATTGATAATAATATTTATAAACTATGGATGCCATAGAGTCATATGGGATTATAAACATGCCAGATGCAAAATTATCTGTACTATATTAAACTTTTAGTCAGTATCATATTAAATTTGCATGAATTCTTTGCATGGATTCTCTTTGTGCATATTAACTTGTACTTTAATAGCAATAAAGAAAAGCATAAACATGTAAAAAATAATTTGTCATTAGCTGTTATTTTAATTAATATTTTAAAATTGCTTTATTGTGTAGTGAATAATATTTTGAAAAATTACCCATTGTATTTTTCATTCTTAATAATTCTTAAAACCCTCCTCCCACTGATGTGGAGGCACGCTTACTGGAGACGGCAAAACTCCACCAATAACAAGATCAATTATTTGTTCACATTCAAACTTCCAAAATCATCTCTTGCGGCTCATTTTAGGTGCTAGAGTTGTGAAAGCTATGGCTTTAATCTGCAAGAGTCAGGTTTTTTTCAGAGGAAAATAAAAGGCATACAGATTCTAAAGGTCATGGCTTGAAGAACTGATCATGGAGTTCTTACTCTTCCCCCCAAGCTGGACAGGCTCTTCTGTCAACCTACTTTGGACTTTCCGGGCTGTTTTAATGACTCAGGAATGAACAAGTATAGTTAGTTGGGGAACCCAGTCTGCCTGGATATTACTTTGAGTGATTTGAAACAGTCAACTCTAAACAAAAAGAGATACTTCTGTGGTTTTGGGAAGAAAGTTGATTTTCTCCTTCCCCACACATATTCACATGGTTATTGGCCCCTTATCTTCTGGCTTGGGGTACTTAATTCAACTAATGAATGCATTTCATCATTTTCTTCAAAAAATGTTAATGGGCACCAAATGTAAAAAAAATCTCTGTGTTTGAGTGTTTGTTACATGTGAGCCCTCTAAAGCCTGGGACTTAGACCAGGGGTCCTCTTATCTAGGCCTCAGAGAGGTAATGTCTCCACCAGATATTGAATCTTATGATAAACCTATAGTGTTATAAATGGTCCTGGGACAATTGCTTGTCCACAGGGTGGAGTTAGCGGGTGGGAATGATGCTTCATCTCTACTTTACACTATTAAAAGGCAATTCCATATCAGTGAGACCACACAATATTCATCCTTTTGTGTCTGGCTTATTTCATTCAACATAATGTCTTCAACGGTCATACATGTTGTCATATGCTTCTCAAATTGATTTCTTATTACAGCTGAATATTATTCCATCATATGCATGTACCACATTTTGTTTATCCATTCATCCATTGATGGGTACTTGGGCTGTTTCCCTCCTTTAGCTATTGTGAATAATGCTGCACTGAACATCGGAGTACAAATGTCTGTTCACACCCTGGCTTTCAGTTCTTCTGAAAATAGTAGCAGGTTTGCCAGATCATATGGCAGTTCTATATTTAGCTTCCTGGAGACCCATCAAACTGTCTTCCACAGAGGCTGCACCATTTTAGATTCCCACCAGCAGTGAAGGAGTGTTCTTATTTCTCTGCATCCTCTCCAGCACTTGTAGTTTTCCATTTTTTAAAAAATGTTAATTCTGTAAGGTGAAAGATGATATCTCATTTTAGTTTTCAGCTGCATTTTCCCTAATAACTAGTGATTTTGAGCATTTTTTCATATGCTTTTTGGCTATTTGTATTTCTGATGACTAAACTCATGGAGTTAAACTATAGAGTACAGGTTACATAAACAAAATGTGGATTGAAAAGAGGATGCTGGTGCTGAATGTATGTAGAATGTTTAATAAAGTTGATTGTAAATGTGTGGAAATGCATAGAGTTGATGGTAACACATTATGATGAGTATAACTAACACTGCTTGTTTATAAATGTGATTGTGGCTGAAAGAGGTGGTCTAGGGAGATTAATGCCAGTTGAAAGGCAGCTAGAAGATAATCTAGGGACTGTATAACATAGTGATTTTGGTGGTGGATGAGGATTGTGGTTAAGAGCACAAATACAAGACTGTTCCTCTATTACAAGGTATTAAGAATATGGTGATACATGTGAAAACTGTTGTTAACTTATAGACTACAATTAACAGTAATATTGTAATATTTTAGCAACAAAGACAATGAAGGTATTATATCGATGCTAAAGGTCAACAATAGGCAATATAAGGGGTTATGGGACTCTTCCTTTTGGAGTAATGAAAACATTCTAAAATCAATGAGTAATGACAGTACAATTCTCTGATGAAATTGAGAACAGCTGAGTGTACACTTTGGATGGACTGAACAAAGCGGGAGACGTATAACACAGTGACAGTGAATCCTGTGGTGGATGATGGACTGTAGTTAACAGTACAAAAATGAAAATGTGACCTCAGGAACTATAACAAATATACAATACTAATACATAGTGTTAATAATAAGATGGTTTGTAGTGGGGGAAAGCAAATATAAGCTATGGACTATAGTTAGAAGTAATATTATAATGATGTTCTTTCATCATTTGTCACAAATATGTCACAACAATGTAAGGTTTTGGTGGTGGGGTGATGTATAAGAATCCTGTATGGTATGCATGATTGTTCTGTTAACTCAAAACTTCCCTAATAAAAAAAAGTCAGTTCCACGGGGATTGAAGAATTGAATGTGAAAGGGAAATTCTGTATTTTCCTTATCAGTCATTGATTTATTTCTTTTACTTGAAAAAATATTTCTGTTGAATCTATCTCCTAAACATATACTGCATCATCTTGATCATTTTGCTGACTTCTTTCTAAGTCCAGAATTTATTGGCTATTGTCTGTCTTCCACGAGAGCAAGGACTACGTCTATGTCATTCACCCTGTACACTCATTGCCTGGTACACTGTTTAATACAATGTTTGTTTATTGAATGATTGAATTGCAAGGAACTACTTTTAATGAAGAACATATTTAAGGAGTACTAGTATTAAGAAACACTAACCAGTATAAAATCACAGCAGATGTAAGAATTAAATATTAAAATGGCAAAAATAACAAAATTGAAACTACCGGTATAAATTATTTATGATAAATGATGTCCTGAAATTCAGACATGAGTGTTAGGTTTAATAGTAGAAATATTGGTTCTTTTGATATTGAGCATAATGTGTCATATCTGAGCCATTGTCCTTTAGGTCCCTTTTCACAACAGAAGTGAGTGAGTTTTTAAACACTATTATTGAGATGGGCCTAAATGCAACAGTCTTTCCTTTCATAAATTGAATTCATCTTTCTCTAGAGCCCAGATTTTCACTAATGATAATAATAACTCTGGATGGTTACTATCAGTCAGAAATTATGGTAATTACTTTTCACATAATTGTTATGTTTAATTAACTCACTATGTTACCTTATTTATTTAACTCATTTTATTAACTCCATAAAGCAGAAAAGAATGACTCCTGCCACTTTAAGATAATTCAGTCACTCCTGTTTTGAAACCTGATGTATTTTGAATGTCTGCTTAAGATTTACATTCAGTCAGTTCAATGACTCCGTGTTTAAACTCTTTCATGTCTAAATTTGCCTCTTCCCTCCTCCTCGTCCTCAAAATGAAATCTGGATTCATGGAGAAAATAAGGATGAGTCAGAGAGTCTGGCCTGGTCACGTTCCATCTTGACTTTGGCCTGGTCCATCTACTGCCCAGAATTCCTTGGCCTGGGCCCAGCTCCACCCTGCCTGACCCCAGAAAATAATAGATCAGATAAAAGGGCTGGTCTGGGACAGAGGTTGATTCTTTAGCTTCTGGATTCCCAAGATTATTCTGGAGAATGGGCTATACCACACCAGTGGGACTAATGGTCAAGCTGTGGGATTAGCTTTACATATAATTTTAAAGCATTTAGACACATAGCATTGGGTCTTTGTGCATACTTCATAAATGTTAAGAGCAGGCCTGAATAGGAGTAAAAAAATCTGTTCTTCTTTAAGTGTTTTGACTGTTTTAGCCTTTGCTCTTTCATATTATCTGTTCTTTAATTTCCAGCCTCAATACTCCTGTATCTCCTAATTATTTTTGCAATTTTTTCTTGGTTTTTGGTTATTCTCCTATTTCTTTCCAATGTAGACATGCTTATGTTTTAAAATATTATATCTTAATATATTTGATATGTTGTATTTTTAAATATTTCATCTAGCTTATTTGCAAGTTTCACATTGGGAGAGTCATTCATATCTAACCATACTGCCAGAAATAGAAGGCCTCTTGTCTTAGGTATCATTTCAAACAAGTTCAAAGAGACTCATTCTGAACAGCATTGCTTCAGTCATCTTGCTGCCTAAAAATGACCCCAAAATTTGGTCAGTTAAAACTACCACAATGGTGAGGGAAGTAGGGTGGGGGTTGGGTTGGACTATCCATAGAACTGGGGGGAGGGTTGCAAGAAGGAGCAGGTGAACTCTGGGGATTTGCAGGTCTGTGGTTAAAACTACAATGGTGGGAATGTTCATTTGGCACATATGGCAGGGGAGGGTTACTGATGTAAGGCGTTGGGGGTGGGGGAGATATGCAGGATAGGGTGCACCTGGGACATGCTTCTGTGGAATATGAAAGTGTTTATCTTGTCATAGTATGTTATCTCAGTGGGTGAAGACCCACACAATAAACAAGAAAATATTAAACTTCTATCCTGGGGAGTCCTACTATATTCTCAATTAGAGTGTAAAAAATCTCTCAAGAACATAGGCAGTGCCTGATAAAAGAAAACAGACCAATACATCAAGCCCTCAATATTATTGCAAGTAACTATGAACCTTATTCTTCAAAATTTGAAACTTAGTGGTTATCATAGGTTCCAAGGAGAGGGTGAAGGAAGAATAGAATAGATGAAACATAGGGCATTTTTAGGGCTTTGGAATTGTTTTGCATGATCTTGCAATGATGGATACAGGCCATTTTAAAATTTGTCAAAACATAGAAAAGTATACAGTGCAAAATTTAAACCATAATTTAAACCATTGACCATGGTTAGTAGCAATGTTTCAATATTTCTACATCAATTGTAACAAATGTACCATACACACATAAAATGTTATTAATAGGGGAGAGTGGAAGAGAGGGAGGAGGTTGGTTATATGAGAATCCCCTTTATTTTCGAAGTGACTTTTCTTTAATTAAAGCTTCTTTGAAGATAAAGCAAAAAAATTAAGACACTAAGGAAAAGTAAGGAAGAAATTGTCACTGTACATAAAAGATAACAGATCTTACGGTGATGAAAGACACAATAAAAAAATTTTTTAATTTTTAAATTTTTTATTTTTTTTATTTTGTATTTTATTTGTTATTTTTTATTATTTGGTTTGTTTTTTAGAAGGTTTTGTATTGCAGAAGGGTCACAACTGTGGCAGGGAAAGATCACTGGTGTGGGGTGTCAGTGATGGGGGCATGTGTGGGGAAGGGTGCACCTGGGGCATGCCTCCATGGCATATGAATATGTTCAAGTGGTCATGGGGTGTTGTCTCAGTGGGTGGAGACTGACATAATAACTGAAAAACTACAGAATTCCCAACCTGGGAAGTCCTGCTACTTTCTCTAATACAACAGCAATAATCCCCAGAGTACATGGGCTGTGCCTAGTGAAAGTGGACAGGCCAATAAACCAGGCCTTGTTACTGATGTTTGTACTTATGAACATTTTCTTGTGAAATTGAAACAGCCTAGTATTATATATTGTCTAAGAGTTACCTCCTGAAAGCATCCTTGTTGTTGGTCAAATGTAGCCTTTCTCTAAGCCAAACTCAGCATATAAACTCACTACCTTCTCCTCAGCATGGGTCAAGACTCCCTGGGATAAGCCTCCCTGGCACCAAGGGTTTATTACCAACAGCCATCTAGTGATGCATTTGGAAAAATACCTTGATCAAAAAGGGAAAATATTAAATACAAATGAGTTTTTATGGCAAAGAGACTTCAGAGTGAATTGGGAGGTCATTCCAGAGGTTAGACTTATGCACATCTCAGCAGAATCACATTGACTGCCAAATAAACAGTGCCTCAAACAGGGGGGCTCCTGGTGGCTCCAGAGACATCTAGACACTATAGGCATGGTAGACAATCTCAGGAGTTCAGCACCCTGTCAGTGATCCTTACTTTGGAATACATGTTCCCCAATGTATCAGAGTTAGACTAATTTATAATTTCCCTACACATGGATCTTCTGCCTCTTTTACTTGAACCTATAATTAGCACTTTACTCATTAAATATGTCCCAGAAACTTAAATCTTCAGTCTGTTCATATGCCATTTGAGCCCTAAATCTCAGCAGAGTTGCAATACCTACTCTCTAGTTCATTGGACTTGCCCAGAACAACAAACAAAAGGATGATGATGGACTACAACCACCCCAAAAAGCAGAGAGTATCTACAACTTCAAGAAAGACAGTTCCATCCATCTACCCCAAAGGATCTAAGCTCCCTCTCAATCTGAAATAGAGTGGGCATCACCATCCCAAAATCCTCAAGATTGAGGACTGAACAAGCATAAGAAGGGAATGCAACCATGGACATAAGTAAACTTATTATTATTCTATCAATGGAAGAACTTGTAATACTGATATAAAGGCTGTGGTCCAGTGATCACCAAAGGTTCTGAGGGGAGGGAGAGGAAAGAATAAGTTTAACATGGGGCATTTGGAGGACATTTGAATTGTCCTGCATGACATTGCAATGACGGATACAGGCAATGGATACAGGCCATTATACATTTTGTCAAAATCCATAATTGTGTCATATAAAGACTATAATTTAAACTATAGTCCATGGTTAGTAGCAATGCTTCAATACATGTTTGTCAATCGTTACAAATGCACCACACTAATGAAAGATGTTGTTTATGAGGGAAAGTGTAGGAGGGGGAGGGGGTGAGGTATATGGGAATCCCCTATATTTTTGATGTAACATTTATGTAATCTAAAGCATCTTTAAAAATAATTTAAAAAGAAACAACAAGAAAAAAAATGACCACAATGCATTCTCTTTCATGGTTCTTTGGTTGGTGATACAGCTCTTCTGCAAGTCTCACGTGGGCTTACTTATGAAGTTGCATTTTTCTGGTGGGTCTACTGGAACCAAAAGTCAAAGATGGCATCACCCACAAATCTGAGGCCTTGGCGGGGAGGCTGAAAGGCAGGAGCAGCTCTCTCTGTGTGCTCCTTCTAAGCATTCAGTAATCTACCCCAAGTTTTACATGGCTGCTAGGTTCAGAGAGATAAAGGTGGAAGCCATACAACATCTCAGACCTTGACATGAGACCTCACATACTGTCTCTTCTGAAATGTTATTGGTCAAAGCAAGTCACAAGCCTAGCCCTGATTCAACAGGGCGAAGAAGCAAGCCACACCTCTTCACCTCTTCAGAGAGGCACAGTAATGCCACATTACAAAATGTATGGGCAGAAGAAGGCATGAGACATTAAGCATAGGGCGGCCAGAATTAACAAATGAAAATAGAAAGCACCCAGTTAAATTTGAAATTTAGATAAAAAACATATTATTTTTTAATATAAAGAAGTATCAAGGATAACCTTATGGAATTCAAATTTAACTGAATGCCCTCTATTTTATTTGGTAAAGATAATTAACAATAATTATAAAAATGATCTACTACAAACATGAACTTTTAACCTCAGAAATCAATCATAGCTTGATTTTGGAAATCTCAATCAAGAAATATTGTTTAAAAATATATGTACAAAAATGTCTTAAGATATAGGTTTTTTGGAGTTTAGAGCTTCTTGTAGATATTAACAGCTCATCAATAAAGAAAATGGCAAGGCCAGAGAAGTGATTTCTATTTGGCTGTTTCATTGTCTTTGAGCACATAATCCCTCCATTTATCAGTTTGCTAGATTTACAAATAAGATTTACCAATTCATTCACATTCATTCTCATTCTCACACCTCTTCCAAGAACATTGAGAGAATGAAGAAATATTCATTCAATCATAAAGAAAGGTAACATTCCAGGCATTGCTTGGGTAACACGGATTTCCAGCTGTATTCCTTGTTTATATCTAAGGACATTTGTCCTTCTGGTCTCATTTTACAGGCTACACAGGACCTGTTCTGATCTCACTCTCAAGTGGGGAACCACAGTGTCTCTGACAGAGAACAGAACTCATCACTTTTAGCAAACAGGATGCTTGTTAAAATGGAGCATAGACTCTTTCCAGGAAGAAATGACTTTGTTATTTTTCTGAAAAAGGCTTAGAACAAATACAACCTAATATTTATTTTCATTTCTAGTTTCTATAACTCTGCCTTTTAGTCAAGGTATTATTGAATTCCTTCAGGCCACATAACTGTGTACTAGCCTTGGGTACATGCGATCCTTGTCCCTAAGGAATACTATTTAATAGATGAGGAAAACATAATGGACAGAAATATAATTTTAAAAATCACATAGAAAGCGTTTTTCTAACAGTTGAAGAAAAGAAGTGGCTGGTAACCAAAGAAGCTTTAGTGAAATAGGTGAATCATTAACAGATTTAATGGAGGTGATCACGTGGCAGACTGAGCAGGAAAAAGAAAACTATGGCAAGACTACAGTATTCTCCAGGGACCAGTCTCCCCTTCTTTCCTTAGTTATATAACCCTCAGGTTTTTCCTGGGTATGTGGCTACCTGGAGTAAAGACTATGTTATGCACTGAACTGTGTTCCCCCAAACGATATGGTCAAGACCTGACCTCTGGTCTGGTGAATATGGTCCTATCTGGAAATAGGATCTTTGAAGATGTTATTACTTAAGATGAGGCCAAACTGGATTAGGGTGAGCCCTAATTCAATATGACTGGTGTACTTATAAGGAAAGGAAATTTAAACAAAGTTGAAAATAGGCAGAGAGAAGACAGCCATGTAATGAGGGCAAAGATTGAGAAGATATGCAGTGGATTGCAGGCAAGACACTGCCAGAACCCTACAGATTTCAGAGGAAGCACGGCCCTGCCTACGTCTTGATTTCAGACTTCTAGCCTTCAAGACTGTGAAACAATAAATTGCAGTTGTATAAGTTTGTGATACTTCATTAAGGCAGCCCCAGCAAACTAAGATAGATTGCCTTCCCCAGACTCCATCACAGCTAGGTGTGGACCTGTTGCTATGTTTTAGCCAATAAAATGTAAATGAAAACATTGCATGCAATTTCCTGCAAATGTTCTGAGTGGGAGAGGACCTGGTTTTTCTTCAGCCATTCCTACTTCTTGCTGGCTGGAATACCGGTAGATGGGGCCAGTAAGAAGAGGCCTCTTGGAACATGAGGTAAAAACTGTGTTGAGGACGGTGGGGCAGCGAGAAGGAAGTCACCTTTGTTTCTGAGACCACGCACTGACATACTTACCGAACTGCCGACCACCACGTTGCATTTCCGTAAGCAACAAATGAACACCTGTCCTGGTAAAGCCCTGCTTTAGACATTTTCTACCCAATTAAACAGCACCTACTCCTAGCAGATATGTACTCAACAGCAAACTCAACTGCTAATAGGAAAATTATGGATATGAGAATATATTTCTTGTATTGTATTTAGAGGCTTGTTATTCTCCAGGGCCATTCAGGCAGGTTTGCAGTTGAAGAACAAGAAGATAGGGAAAATATTCAAGACCAACTCTGAAGAAGCCTGTCACTGAAGAGATTTATTTTCAAGCAAAGGTCACAGGTTCAAAAAAGAAAAATAAGGATTATTTCCATGAAATAGCTCCAGCCAATTCCTACCAAATCAGGCTGTAAATATTAAGTACAAGTCAAAGTTGCAGTGAAATTAAATGTAACTTGGGCCAATCTCTCTTAACCCTTACAGTATTGGTATAATTGAGTTGTAAAACAGCCAGCAAAACATCTCACATGACACACCATTTTCTTGAATATCAGTCAGCACAGTGATAAGATAATTAAATTACTGCACTTTTAACAAAACCTAATTTCCTGGAAATTTAACTTGCTCTTTTTTTTCCAACTGACAAAGTCCAAAATAAGCATGGAGAATTGGGCATTTCTTAGCAATTTGAAAAAATATCAATATTTACTAAAAGCACAATTAATTTTCAGAAATTTCTATTATCATTATCAAGCCATTGAATGATTGTCCAGTCAAAGAATTGTACAAAGTACAAAATGGATATGCCTCACTTAGCCATTTTATTTCTTTTGTATTTCTTGCTTTAAAATTGCATCAACTATCAGAATGGTATTTTAAACTTCTTAGTTGGCATCATATTTTTGTCTACAATATCTACCAATAACTTTCCACAAAGAACTAAAGGCTGTTAGGAAGTTCTACTCTAATCACACACTTTATTTTTTTTACAACTGTAATAGCAACAAATCTCAGTTAGTTTCCCATAATCACACAAAAGGAGATGTTGAAAATAGATCCAGAAAATAAATGCTGCTGCAGGTATTTGATTCAAATATTCCCATCTTAATAGGAGGACGGGTCTTAAAATCTTTTTGTCCTACCATTTTTTTCAAAAGATGACAAGGCAAAATAATTAACCAAGCAGACACATAAAGCATACTAAGAAGCTCAATTCTTATATATTTATTTATATGACATCTCCAATGTAAGCCATATCAGGAATACAGAGTCTCTGGGTTTTGCTTTGATTTGTTTTTACCATGTCAAATAACTCTTAAGTAAAAGTCATCAATAATGGCTTAATCAAGAAATCCACCAGAAGTTTATCAGTCCTTGTTTAACATGACCTTTCTGTGGCCTCTGACAATGATGAATGCTCCCTTCTTCCAGAAAATCTCTTCTCTCTTCGCCTCTGTAGCACTATTTCCTCTTGGTTTCCCTCTTACCTCTCTAAGCAATTCTAAGTCGGCTTTGCTGACCACCTCTTCTGATGGTCCCTGAAGGTTAGTTTCCCCAGGGTATTAATCATGTTGTTTTCATGCACTGCATAGTCCCATGGTTCAAGTTCATATGTTCAGAATCACCAATTCTATAATATTATCAGTCTCAGAATTTTCTCCTAAGATTTCATCCTATTATATTTGGGATTTTTTTTCACCGGAATGTCCCAAAAAAACCAGACCTGTACAAAGCTAAACTTGTCATCCTCCTAAATCTCTTCCCTATCCCTTTACCAGGCTACAAAATCTTGCTTATTCTACATACTAAATATCTTTCATATTCATCCTTTTCTCTTAATCTCAATTCCTGTTTACCTTGCTCAGCAGTAATCTAGGCTACTGCAAAATAAAAAAAATAAATGAATAAAAAATGAAAGACAAAAACCTTCTGAAGCATCTTCCTGCTTTTAATTTCATTTCATTTCCATTATACCACTGCATATGTGATTCTTCGAAAATGAGTATCTAAAATAGCCACTTTCTTACTTAAGATCGTACAACGGCTTTCCTTTACCTAAACATCAGCATCCTGAAGCAACCGTGCTTCAGCCTGTTTGAACACACATCCACGACATGTGCTATGATCTTTCTTTCCCCTGTGCCTTTGACCATGCTGATCTCACTGCCTGGAACACCGTCTGTTCTTGTTCTGCCTGGAGAATTTCTCCTTTAAGACACAACTCAAATATCATTTCCCTTATGACTCTGTCATAGCCCCTTCCCCTGTGCAATATTAGATAGCCCCTTCTGGGTTCCTTTGGACTTTACAAAAGCTTCCATTATAGTGATTTAAACTGTGCATTGTAAACATTTCTTTTCATGTGCACTTTTCCTTTTTGAGAAAAGAAATCATGTCTTATTCATTTTTTCTATGACCAACAGCAGATACAGTGTTCAGCTCATATTTGTTGAATTAGTATTAAGCAGGGAAGGAGATAAGCAGATGAAAAATATATGGTCTTTGAATTCAAGGCAATATATTAGAGATCTAAAGAGATATCATGGAAAACCCATAAGATAGACTTGTTATTTTCATTCATTGGAGAGAAGTAGTAAAATTTATAAAGAAGCAAAATTTGCTTAATAAAAGATTATGTTCTCTAATCCCTGAAGTTGTCTGACAAACAAGCAGGAATTCTAAAAATTAGTAAGTTCCCCATTATTCCCATTACTAGATTCAGCAATGTAAAATATTCAGTTGGTCTTTATGAGCCCGTCTATCCTGATGTTATTCTCTGAAAACATAGATGATTGAATGGTTATGAAATTATTTTTTGAGGAAATAATATTAGTTGGCATCTCAGGCTTAACTCTATATTTTTAATTTTTTATCTGAAATAATTACAGTGTGTTTACAATAGGAGTTCACTGAAAATTTATAGTTCCACAATTTTCAGGGACTGCAAATCTACAGGCATAAAGTGGAGTTATTTGTGGGAAAATCAATAAATATCACCTTCTTCCCCCACCTGAATTTGGTTACTTATGAGAGATGAAATAGGCGTGAGATAAATGGAGATCAGATATCAGCTTTGTTACTAATAAAGCCACATTTTTTTGAAGGCCTGATAAATGCCCCCAGCATTGAAATTACCTTGCTGGATTTTCCAGAGGGTAGAGAGCAAAATAGATGAGAATACTCAGAAGACAATTAGCTATGTGGTTTTTTTTTCCTTCTCCCGTTTTCAATTATTGTAATGGAGGAGAGTGTGTGAGGGAGAGGAAAGAAGTTAAAAAGATTCTATCATAATTTCTTCTACTGGAGAGTGAAGAATTTTCCTCCACTCTATAAAAAATGAAAAATAAGGAAGAAGAGTTCTAATATACCTCGTGGTCTATTGCTGGTCTTACACATTAGAAAAGCATAATTTTGAATCTTTGATATTTTGAAAGTGTAAAAAGTTAGTAACTATACTGAGTACTATAACCTTTCTTCTAAAATGATATGTTTTACTGTTTACTCATGCACCCATGCCATGCAGTCAACGATATTTGGTAAATGCCTAAAAAGTCCTAGTTTTTAAGCCAGCATCCTTAAAGAGATCAAGCTGGAGAAATAGCCAATAAAAGAAATAATAATAAAATGTGATACATGGAATAATAAAGTCAGAAAAATTACAATATGAGCCTAAAGGTGAGGGAGCAATTAATTACTGGAGATAAAAAGGCATACAATAATGAAAACACGAAAGATATGGTGGCATCCTGAATCAGACTTTGAAGGATGAGTAGGAGTCCACTAGGAGAAGACAGGTGAAAAAAAGGGGCATCCCTTGAAAGGGAATGCCCATGGGAAAGGTACAAGCATCTGAATATGCAGTGCTTCAGAAAGGATTAAACTAAAAGGAAAGTTTGGCCTAACATTTGATATATGTAAAATATTTTCCATTTTTGCTTAAAGTTTGTTAAAATAAAGAAACATTTGCCTAGTCTAAGAGAGTTACAAAAATGTAGAGATGAGACATTTTGAATCAGTTAATAATCAATTGACTTAGGTGAATTATCCATGAACCATTTACAAATGCCCCCTGCCTCCTTCATCTTTGGGTGATTTCCAACAGTCATATCTCACAACTCTTGGCACTTGAAATCTGAATTTAAGCTGTCATGTCTATAATATAAGAACCAAAAATATTTTGCTTCTGGGTCATTAACATTTGTAGAATAATAAGCCATTCCCTAGCAGCCTCCCTAGGTGGTAGAACACCATTCAGGAATGTGTGTGTTCCCTACCTGAATTCATGGGGGAAATAAAGTGGTACTCTTATTAAGGAAATCCATTTCCTCCAAAAGGATGAAGTATGACAAGGACTGTTTTTTTTAACTGAGTGTAAATTTCATAACATCAGTCAAATGGGAAGACTCACACACCCTATCCACAGAATATAGGGGCCCAGAAAGGACATAGATTGCATTCATCTCAGGGAAGGCACATCCTCCACATGGCTCTTTTTTGCTGGTGAATCTACTCCTGTATCTTGAAGTCTTTTTCCTTATTAGAAATCTTCTTTCAGGAAGCTAAAACGATGAGGTGCTTTGTTTTGTTGTAGCTTTTTTTTTTTTTAACCCTGCCTTTTTCGTCACAGATACAGCCCCAGTGATTGAAAAGCCTGACCTGCAAATCCGACAGTTCAACTTATCTAGGACTATCTCTAAGTACAAGGTCGACATTATCTCAGCCTGCATCCTGTGTAATTATAGTATTTGGCTGGCATTGCTAAACAGGGGCTGAAATCCATCAGGTTCTAGTTAATCTGCCTTGAGTAACCACAGCTGGTTGGCCGGAAGAAAATGATTATGAAATAAAGTTGTTGTGTCTTAATAATAAAGATTACTGATATGCTGGGCAAGACCTAGCTAAGGTTACCCTTTCTCTACAGATGAAGGCTCTGTATAATGAGAAGAAAAAGGAATTATGTTTCTGAAAATCTTTATTTCATATTTTGTGACTCCTTTCTTTTCACCCTTGCCTAATTCCCCAGCAGCCTGAATTTTCATTGCACTTTAGTGAAACCCAAATATGAGCCATTTGGATGTTTTCCAAACAGACGAAACTAGAATTTTAATGGACATGAGATCAGCTTCCTCCTTTTTAATTAGTCTTCAAACAGAATCTTGTCTTGTTTTATTAAGAAACAGTTTATCTTGCTAATGTTGAGGCTGAGTTACGCACACGAAAGACAGGATAACCATGAATTTATATGGTGACATTGGATAGTTTATCTAGTGATATATGTCATGGTGTATAGTACAGAAAGCTGTAAATTTGACATAGAAAAAAAGACTAACAGAGTTGGGAAAAAGTCCCCATCACTATCTATACAACATGAACAGCTCAGCACACTTCCTATCCGATAGTTTTGATCCCGTCTAACAATCAGAGATGATCACAACATGATTTATCTGGCAACTGTGAAAAGGCACAGACAGTGGTGTGGTGGTGTAGAGCCCAGATTCTGGAGTCTTACACCTGGGTTTGCATTCCAGCTCTTCCACACATCAGCTGCGTGACCTTGGACAAACGTTTTCTCGCCTTTAAAATGGAAGTTATAATAGTAGCTGCCTTATATGGTTGCCATGAGGATCAAATCGGTTAAGACATGTAAAGCACTTAGAAAAGTGCCTGTCATTTAATAAGCGTAAGTATTTGCTGTTAATAAAATTAAAACAGCTAAAGAAACAGCACTGGCTGGATCATGATCCTGTTGGATAATCAGGAAGTAGAGCTTGCAAGATCTTTTGCTCTACATTCTTGCATTTGATACTTGACTTTAGGTTATTAACATTTAACCAAAGGCTAATAAATAAAATGAACTATGGTTTAACCTATCAAGTTAATGTGTCTACTCAAAAGAAAATAAGGATGCACATAAAATTGGTATGCCAAGCATTTCATCTGGCAGGGAAAGATGATAGCAAAAGAGGATAAGGAAGATGATTTGCTAGAAGCTGATGATTCTGGGCATGGTGGTTCCCAGGCTCTTCCTTTGTGCAGTGCCGTTATTGCCCTTAAAACGCATGCCTGGGATGACTATAGAAGTTCCTCTTACAAAGGAACTCATTTTAGTTTCTGGGTTGCCAAGTATATTTTGGCATCCATGCTTTGGCTGTTGCCTTGACTCTTCTTTCTTCATAATTACATTCCTAATGTAAATGTTTCCAACAATGACCCTTAATTACATCCGCTTAATTACATACCTACTGCAAATACATGCCAACTCCCCTTTGTCATCGTTTAAGTCAAGTGGTTAATACTAATCCAAACAAATATTTAGAGATGTGAAAATAGTCAGTGGGAGTTTTGATATCAAAAAGCATGTTTAAGAATACATATTTTTAATAATTTCTCTTAACTTTTGGTTTCATTTAACATTTTTGCAATTGCTTTTAATCATGTTGCAGCACTCTTTTATGTTTTCATGACACTTATCTGACTTTCTAAAAGATAACACAAGAAAAGTTTCAAGAAAGAGTCTAGATATTCACCGTATGATTATTTATAATGTTTCATATATACAATTCTTTATTTTAGTCAGTCCTGCAATATCTTCTTTTATTTTAGCTGAAGAGATGAAAGTTAAATCATACTGAAACACATAAAACCCCTTTAAATACAAAAACCTTAACCTGTTCAAGAGTCATCAAGATGTGTTTTATACTCTAAAGATAAATTCCTACCTAAGCACCTATTTTCACCTTAGTAAATCTGTATAGCTTTTAATTAATGCCAAGGAAGTTAATTCAAGTGTCCTAACAGGAAGTTGTTAGGATCCAAAATAAAAGCCAGGACAATTTAAGAATAAAGATATTTTTTTAATTAATAACCATTGTCAATTGAAAGACAAATATTTTCTTGATTGAAGTTTGGTAGTGGGGGAAAAGGACCTGTATTTTCAGTTGTTGAGACTGTTCTCCAGTCATTAGTTTCTCAGAAAGAGTTTATAATGGCCAGAGTCCAAGATCTTCCTTTGCCCCTAAATTTTGTCTCTCGATATAAGAAGATACGTGGAAGCAAACCACTTTAATAAAATATTTTTTAAAATAACTTCTTTAAATATATCATTTTAAAAATAGGACATTCATAATATCTTCTCTTTCTGTTTTTTGGGTTTTGGGTTTTTTATTTTTTATTTTTTTGTAGTGGTCTTTTTTTTTCTTTAATAATGTTCAGTGCTGCTTGTGTTTCCATTCCTATAGTGAGCTTCCTAACATCTGTTTTCCATTTTTCTTTAATTTCCACTCATGACCTTTGGCCTATTCTCTGTGTTTGGAAAAAACAGGAATTAAAGTTGACATTATCTCTATGCCTTCGCCAAACTGCATAAATTGAAATTTTTAGCCTGCCTTATATCTAAGCACAGGCTTTCTGACCACAAAAATCAATTCATCTCTTATTTAAGAGGAAGTTTCATAATGTTTGGAATAAAGATCTGGGGTGATGCCAGGGTTTCAGAACACCAGAATATTTGTTCTAGGTCTGTTGTCACTGTGGAAAAGTGATCTGGGTTACTCCAGTGTTCTAGAACATCTTAAAACCCTCCTGTAACATGAAGTTCTTTTTAAGAATATAGCTTTTAGTTCCTCACATCAGGCTGAAGATTGTGGTACTAATATAGTCTGATAATTACGTTATACGTGTTTTAAAAATTAGGCAAATGAGCAAGTATTGAATGATCCTATTTAAGAAGCTAAATAATTCACCAAAAGTAGTGCTGAGTTTAAGCAAAGA
Organism: Cabassous unicinctus; assembly: GCA_029593785.1. Lineage (NCBI taxonomy): Eukaryota > Metazoa > Chordata > Mammalia > Cingulata > Chlamyphoridae > Cabassous > Cabassous unicinctus. The sequence goes on from JAQZBX010003179.1 coordinate 19,835, forward strand.
GGAATTTAATTTTACTCTAATGCAGACTATAAAATAGAACATAGAAATCCTGAGCTATACAGAACCCACAGAGAACAAATATTCTGAAAAAGTGAGTTTTCCAAATAGGTGAGGGATTATCCAAACAAGGCCATGTCTCAACCTACAAGTCCACTTCAGGAGAAGAATTATAAAAAAAAATCACAGCTTTTCCACTCCTTTTGGCATTAACAGCTGGTTTAACAAGTTTTCTTTAAAAAGGGAAATACTTGCTATTTACCTCTACCTTATACACATTTTGCTACAAATTTCAATATCAAACAATGCATTATTCTTGAAAGAGCACTACTTTGTAGGATAAAACACAAAATTCCCTGGAATGAAAGGAGGGACCTTATGATTTCTCTTATTTCTATAATTCTTGGGTCATTATAATTATCTACTTGTAACATTGTATAGATCTCTGAATCTTTTTCTTCAAACCCCCCTGAATAGTTCTTTGATGTTACACCTTTTTTTAGTTCTTTTAATGATTTTCTCTTCCTTAAGGAACACTGAGAAAATAACCAAAATGGTGTCCATGATGCAGAGAAGTATAGAAATAAATCAGTAACCTTAACAAAAGCTGCCTATTTCTATTCACCATCACACTTGAAAACTAGGAATCTATTTTTGGTTGACTTTGTATTTTTTTTCTTATGCGTCATAAGAGTAATTGTCAAAGTAACAAGAGGATCTTTTCTTGCCATCAGAACAGTAACATATGAGACAAATTATTTTATCTGGTGCAAACCATTCAGAAAAATCTTTATTAAAATGTGATTAAATCCATTTTAGTATTCTATATATATATGACCTTAATAACAAGATTTTCTTATTCCAGAGGTTGCTTTTAACGCTTGCCCTTCCTCAGAAGCTTCACCTTTCCTCTACCCTTAGCCCCTCCTTTCCAACCTTCTTTTTTACTATGTCTTACTCTCCACTAAAAACTTGTCTATCTAATGTTTATTCCCACCTTCTCTAAAAAAATTAATCCTCACAAAGCACAGGCATTCATTCAATGTTTGTTTCCTCCACTTCCTTAAAATAAGGGTTCAAAGGAAGTTCTGAAAAAGCCAGTTATTACCAAATTCTCTGAACTTCTAAGGCACTTTTAAAAATATTCCAGTAATAAATACTATTTTTACTGGACCCAGTGTATGTACCTCCCCCCATCTGCTCAGTAGTGTGTCCCCTCCCTGCCTCTGCCATCGCCCTACTTCCTGCCCTGAGTGGCTCCAGGGCAGCTCATGCTGCCCCCACAGTTGAAAAGCACTGGACACCCACCCCCCAGCATCTCCTCCTCCTCCAGCAGCATGGCCTCCTTTGCACCTGGACACCTAAATCCTACCCAGCTGGTTCCAGGGAGACTCTGGTTTAACTGGAGACACCGCAGAGGGGCAAGAGAGCAGAACTTGAAGTGAAAGGGATTAGGAAGAAAGAGGAGTGGAAAGGGAGAAAAGAAGAAAAGACAGGAAGAGGAAGAAACTGGCAAATATATTCTCCAAGTTCCACATTCCCTGGCAACTCTTCCAATATGCACGTTCCATCTGATTTCTCAGAGACAACTTGTTTTTTTTCAAGCAACCAGCAGTTTTTTCCCTTGTTAAAATCTGGCCAGGACAGAAATACAACATTTTGCCTTCACATTCCCTTCTCTGCGTCACTTTGATTTTTCCCTCCACCATGCTTCTCTTGGGATTATATTCCTCCAAGAAAACATTAGCACATAAACTTTGCTACAGACTCTGTTTTCTGGGGAACTGGAACTAAGATGTCATTTTTACTGTATTTTATTTTTAATGGATAACATATCTTCATATCCTTCACAGTACCTCAAATAGTACAAAATACCTAGTAGCTGCTAAATAAATACATTTCTGCTAGAAAATCAGCTACTTTAATAATATAACAAGTGAACATGTGTAAACACCTAACAGATCTCTCAAAAGTGAAACTTGGCTTTTATCATTTATCCTTCTGGAAAGTATAAGTATTTGCATCAAAATATTATTTATCAGGCAGTGATCATCAGATAGATGAATTTAAGAGCTATCTTTCACCCATTATTTTCAGAATGAGAGAATTAATATTAATAGTTTCAAAACAGGAACATCTATTTTCATAACCTATATTTTTCACTCTTGGTTGCTATCGCATTTTCCATGCCATTTACCCAAATGGTAAAAATGCTGGGCTAGAATTAAACAATTACAAAGCATTTGTGAATCTACATAAAACATATTTTTAGAGAGCTTTTCCAGTGAGGGCTCAATCATCAACATGTGTCTTGATACATGCCAAAGTAAAAATTCCTTCACCCTGTGCTACTTCTCATTCTCTGGATTTGAGTTGCACTAGTTCTCCCAAAATAACTATGGACAAAGTTCTTTTCAGTTCAGTATCCAAATACGTTTGTTTAAATATTTCTGTAATCCTGATTTTTATTTCACTTTTTCAAAGAATGGAAACTGAGATTCAGTAATTGTTCAAGGCCACACAGCATAATGCAGCAATATTTAAAAACATGAGCGTTTTAAATTCTGGCAGTTACCTGTTGATTTGGCCAGATAAGATCCCATTTAGCCATTTGAGTGCTCTTCCAAAAGAGGTAAAACTTCCTGCAGGTGTAGTTGTAGCCATCCAACTCTCTTCTCCACAGAGACTAGAATCTAGGTCTCTCTACAGAGTTAAGGCATGCTCAGACTCTTGCATTTTAAATTCATCATATGACTATACTGCAAAGTAGCAGGGTAGGGGCAGGAGATGCTTGTTATAATGTGCTTCAAATGCCAGAATAAAAATTTTTACATCAATTGTCTATCACATAAAGAGTGACTGAAGGTATTTTTGCAGCAGGAGAGAATCAGAAGAATTTGGAGTTGTGGGTAAAGGAAGAGACTAATAGTGAGAAGATGATTTATGATGCTACTGAATTGGTCCAAATAAATGGGAGTTAGACCAGAACTTGTTTCCTCTCTCTTTTCCCTCCTCCACAAAGTCTCCAGAGCCCCTGCTGTTTCCTACTTACCCCCCATCCTCCCAAATAAGATGAGAGGAGGAAGCCATGGAGACCGCTGGCAATGTCCTCTCTGTTCCTAAGGTAAGAGCCACATCTGGAGCCCCTTATGTCATTCTACTCAATTCAGTTGGAGCCACAGTTGCCCTAGGCAAAAATGAGCTCTCTGACTCTTTTTAAAATGAAAGAACTAGCTGTAAGTTCAATTTGGGACATAATACTAAGGCCCTCTCATGCCACAAAAGCTCTCTCTAGTCTATAACTTAATAGTAAAGTAGAGATAGTTGCACTGCATTTGGCTATGGAGTGTTGTTTATTTGGTGGATGTGTGCACATGTACACTGCACCCCTAATTTCTAATTTTACCATGGGTTTAAATCAATCTCTTCCTTTCTTTTTCCCAAATAATCTCTTAATAAAAAGTGCTTAAGTTTTCAGATTTTTATATTATTATCATACTAAAAAAGCCTACATGTTTTTCCTCCTTTGTAATATTCAGTGCAATAAAAATTCCAATATAATATACCTTTCTTCCCTTCTGCCCAAACCTTGATTTATTTAATAGATACTGACAACTTAAGTGTAACTAAGGAGCCATAAGACAATTTTAACACCTTCATGGGCTAGTTATTAAAATGTCCTTTATTTTATTCTCCAAGGACTTATCACTGATAAAATTACAACCTGCTGGCAATAGAAAACTCATTGCTAAGTTGTCATTATAACAGACTAGTGGCCACTTGGTTGATCTTAGTAAACCTGAATCAATACTTATTCAGTTAAATTATTAGAACATGTCCTAAAATCTGTTTTCTTCCTATGAAATTAAATAGTTTAACTGAACTTTTTCATGCCAAAAATAGTAACTTTATTATATTGGTCATTGTCAATTCTTTAAGAGAATCGCTGACTTTCAGTAACATTTTGGTTTATTTAATAGTTATTATATAATTGTGGAAAGACTAATACATCTTTCTTGTCTGTATTGGGTCATAAATTCCTGTTAAGGTAACTAAATATTAACATTGCCTTCTCATTTTCCAAACACAAATGGAGAAGAAAAAGAACGTCTAAATGAAAATACAAAGCCAATGAACTAATTTCAGCTAATACAAAGTGACTCCTACTTTTGAGAAATGGGCCATACAGGAAAAGTACTTCATCTTTTCAGGCCATCTCCAACCACCATAAACAGCTTTAAAAAGTGAAAAGGCAGAGATAAAGCCAGTTAGGATTAGTGCTTGTGAAGACAGTCAAGTTAGCCTGGTCTCTAATTTGAATGCTCCTACTTCTTTTACAATTATCATAGTATTTGATCCTTCAAGTGTGCAAATTGAGTTCTTCCTTTTGTACATTAGATGTGTACCAAATGTTTACCTCTCTAGTCTGTTCTTGCACACAAATGATTGTGCTCACCGATGTATTGGCCTATCTAAATAGTTCACTTTCAGGCTGTGAAAAGAAAATTTAGAAATTTTGCAGCAACTACATATCTCTGTAGAGTTTTTCTAGCCTTGATTTTAGTCCAAGGAAATTCATGTCAGACTTCTAACGGACAGAACTGTAAGATAATAAACATGTGTTGTTTTAAGCCACTAGGGTTGTGGCAATTTGTTTTTGGTAGCAATAGGAAACTAAAGCAGGAAGTGAAGCAAGGGAGCTAGGCAGTAGAAGATGCCTTAAGCCAACATGTTCTTGTTGCATCAGCGAGATGTCAGGGCAAGAATGCCCACCACTGCATGACCACAGCTGTAGTTTGCTGATTAACTTGCTGTGCACCTCTAGGTTTTATCTGCATTTTGTAAGCAATGTGTATGGGGCCCGAATTGGTGGCTTCTCAGATTACAGAGCTGTCCATTTAAGGTGGCACAAGCTGTACTTTATAATTCTTTAAGGTTCACTTGGTCTATTCATCCCTTTCTATCAGAATATAAAACTCTCATTTGTTTCATTGTTTTTGTTATATTCACCTCCACATATTCCATTTATTCAGTCTAACGTTTAACATGTTTTACTTTCTCTCTGACATTTCTTAGGTATTTCATCCATTCCCTTTTTTCCCCTGTTTTCTATAAGCAAAATTGAGTACTCTCAAACAATACAGCAAATGCACCTTAAGAATCCTACAAAAGTCAATCATCCACAATCTAAATAAGTTGAATGTGGTCAGATGCTTCACTTCCATGACTATGTTCAGGAATGTCTTGTTACCTTGATGACCTTCACCTTTCCCTCACATACCTAAGGGGAGAATCCATTTCATTGCCTTCTAAAGGTCACCTGCATTCCTTAGCTCGGTTATTTGTGAAAACTAGCTGTAACTTCTGCTTGAGGCATAATACGAAGGCCCTCATACTCCACAAAAGTTTTATTTAATCTGGTTATTTGGTGTGAGTACTGCACCACTCATTGTACTCTGGGTTTAAATTCAATGCCTTCCTTCCTATTTCCCATATCATCTCTTAATCCCCTTTCTTCTTTCTCAAAGTCAGCAGCATCACATTTCGATGACCTCCCACAAGTCCTTACATCTCTCTTGGATCTCAGCCCGGAAAGCAACTCCACTTTTAAGAACTCAAGTTATGACAATGGGCCCAAATGGGATAATCTAGGGTAATGTCCCCACATCAAGGTCCTTAACTGTAATCACATCTGCAAAGTTCCTTTTGCCATGCAAGGCAACATATTCACAATTGTGGGGATTAAGGCATGGACATCTTTGGGGCGGGCGTTATTCTCCACTCTGGTTCCTGTAACTGCAGTGTATATGTCCATGGTTCCCAAACATAGGTACACCTGGGAAACCAGTAAATGCACAGCAGGTAAGGCCAGAGCATGTGAACATGGCATAACCCAGGATTCAGATAGCGTGGGCTTGCCACCCTGCTTGCTCCCTATTGCAGGTGAGTCAATCTAAGCAATCCCCTTCTTGCTATCACTGCATATTTATAATTTACTTAATAAGCTTTGTGACTCAAGCGCCTTAATTTGGTTTGTGAGTCTTTCTGTTTCCTGAACTTTTAAATGGCTTGTGCAGTGGTATACTGAGAGGCTACCATTGAATAAAGGTAATTTTCCACACAACAGGATTTTAGTCTTTGCTTCTCCCCTCCTGGAGCCTCCCAAGACACACAACCTCATCTATGTACAACATGACTAATCAGAACTGAGAAAATAAATAACTGGTCACTTATTTTCCCCAGAATAAAACAAGTCTGCTTCTGGAAGAATAAAAGATCAACTCAATCAAAAACGAACTTAGAGATCTGAGTAGGGCAAAGTGGATATAAAGCGGGAAATGGTTCTAATTCAGTAGAAACTAGAAGCCAAAAGGGGTATACTGCTTGGATTGCCTGGAAAGATAACTTTAATCTAAGCCTGGAGTAAAAATTGGAAGTCCAAGAGGGAAGCAGTTTGCGATATATAAGAAAGGCCAGCCTCAAAACCGGAAAAGTTTAGAACTAGAAAAAGAATTCTGACTTTTGGAGGGCCAGGCAAAAAAATAAAAATAAAGGAAAGGGAAGGGAAGGGAAGGGAAGGGAAGGGTAGGGAAGGAAAGACCCTGGTTTAGGCATATTATGGGCCCAGATGATTATATGGAGTCATTTGGTTCAGAGATTTTTAGACTAATTTTTTTAAGCTGGATCTTTTATCCATTTTTTGGCCCCCACAATTCAACTGCCTACATTAATTCAACAGACATTTACTTTGCACCTATTATATTCAAAACATTGTGCTGCTGGCCTAAACCTGGCTTTTGGAAAACAAAAATCTTAACTAGCATATAATATCTTGCATGGTGACTCCTGCCAATAGCTCCAGCTTCTGGCACTGTCCTTTCCCTTCCTCACCCACAATGGCTCCTTTCCAGTGTTCAAGCATTCCCAAGTTATCTCCGTTCTCAAGGTGTTTGTATCTGATCTCGCTTCTTCCAGAATGCTCTTTTCAGATTCTCTTCCAGGATGGCTTATGTTCAAATGTCACCTCCTCAGAGAAGTTTTCCCTGACCACCCCATCTAAACGAGGATGCCCCCAGCCCGAGCAATGCTAAATTGCATCACTTCTTCCATAGCACTAATGATGATTTGCAATTATCTTGTTTACGTTTCCTGGGTTTTGTGGTTTGTTTCTACTCACTAGAATGTAAAATCCATGGTTTAGTTTCCCAGAGTGCTTAAGCAAATAGCATGAAATGGGTTAGCTTAAACAATGGGAATTTATTCAGTCATGGTTTTTGAGCCTGGGAAAATGTCCAAATCAAGGCACCATCAAAGCAATGCTTCCTCCCTTAGACTGTAGTATTCTGGTCCAGTGAGCCCTGGTTCCTCTGTCACATGGCAAAGCACATGGTGGCATCTCCTGGTCGTTTCCTTCTCTTCCAGATTCTATTTCAGCCATTTGTTTTCTGTGTCTTTTCTCTCTCTCTGAATTTCATTCTCTTATAAAGGACTCCAGTAATAGGTTTAAACCCCACCCAGACTGAGGTGGGTCACACCTTAACTGAAGTAACTTTATCAAAATGTCCTACTTACTATGGTTTCACACCCACAGGAATGGATTAGATTTAAGAACACGTTTTCTTAGGTACATACAGCTACAAACCACCACAATTCACAAAAACAGGAATTTTGTGTTCTTCACTACTATATCACCAGAACCCAGCATTCTGTGTTTTGCACACTTGAGACACTCAGTCTGAATGACTAAATGAATAAATAATGGCTGAATCAATAGAGGAATGGGTAGAAAAGTGAATGAGATATGCATTCCTATAACACTGTAGAATTTACAGTTCCACTGGGAGATGAGATATGTACAAATAGTATATGCCCATGGTTCCCAAACATAGGCACTCCTAGGAACTCAGTGAATGCACAGCATTGCCACTGAATATTTTAATTTTTTTACGAATTCTCAGTGCTGTTTGACATGAATCAGACACCACATGATCTACTAGATTGAGGGACTTCACAGTTTCAATGTTATATAATGCTATGTTTTTCATGATGTCACATCTTTATGGAGTTGGTTTTCTATGGTTGCTGAGGTTGAAAAAACAAGTATCATATTTAAAAAAAAATTGTACAATGGAAAATGAAGTTGGTGGTATCCAACCCAATTCCAATGTTTAAAAAGTTGTACAGTGCCCAACAGGTAAGTAATTCTGGCTACTAAAATATAAACTTTTTAGTAGTCACATTTTTAAACAAGTAAAAAGAAGCAGATAAAATTAATTTAATGGTATATTTTATTAAACTCAATCTGTCCAGAGTATCATTTCCACATGTAACAGACATTAAAACATTTAAAGTAATGCTTTACATTCTTTTTTGCTTCCTAAGTCTTCAAAATCTTTTAGGTGTTTTATCCTAACAGCACATCTCAATTCAAACCAGCCACTTTTCATGTGCTCAAGACCCACATGTAGCCAGTAGCTGCTATATTGGAAGGTGATGGTCTAGAGCCATAAGAGATACAAGCAGAGGGCCTGTCCCACCATGAAATCCTTATATTCTATTTTTTTAGCTCAAGAAGAAAAAAAGTAACCAAACATGTTACAAATAAATAATTGAGCACAACTTAAAAGAGAAGCTAAGAAAATAAAACATTGTCTGCATTTTTTACAAAATAAGTCTGGGAGTGATTTCAACAATGATTCATTCGATGTAATGGCATTCTTTTAATGAAATAATTTGTTTAAGGCACTTAAACTGTCCCTGGCATGGAATAAATGCTGGATAAGTATTGGATATCATTATTAATACAAATGAGGACATATCAATTTATCAGTATTCATGAATGTGACTATGAAGAAAGAAAGCACAAGAGTACAAAGTGCCCATCAATTACTTTATAGTCACCTTCTGGCAAATACCAGCGAAATAATTATATCAGAATAGATTTTGAAATCAGTCCAGGCAGTGAGTGGTAAATTAAGCTTTTCAAGCATTTCTTAAACTTCCAAATTTCAGAAACTTCTTATATTATTCCTCTAAGTGTCTCCAAATACAAGACCAAAATACGTTTTTGCTCTTTTGATCAAGACCATTCAGTGTCAGAATTTCAACCAGGAATTTGCAGCAGTTTACTGTTACTCATATCTTTTTCAGTTTTCTTCAGATGAGAGCAAATTTTTTTTAAACATCTGTGCGAACATATTTCTACATTCTCTGTTAGGAATTCCCTTTCTTTACCCAGTCTATCTTTCTCCCACTTAAGCAGGAACGTGGCAAATGTGTTCGCTGCTGCCCTGGCTGAAGCAGAGAAGGAATTCCCTTCAAGCATGAAGTAATGCTAACCTTTTTAAGGATGTATTTAACCTCTTAAAAACACTGCTAGTTTCTGAAATATTCATTCTACTGAAATCAATAAATCATTGAAATCCCCACTGAGAGGGAAACTTCCTGAGGTCTCAAAGGCCAAGCCAGAGTGGAGCTAGTAAACACCAGTTTCTCACAGACATGCAATTAGAACATCTGCTTGTGTCTTCTATGCCTATTAAGATGTTTACTCTGTTAATTGTAGGCATAACCTGGGTTTCCATCAGTATTTTTGTTTTCACTCCCACTATAGGAATTCAATAACAGAGTTCTAACCCAGCCCAGCTACCTTGCTAGTCAATTAGCAGCTAGTCTTTTTAAAGAGACTATAAGAAATGGCACTTTGTCAGAAGCAAATGATGAGTGGTGAAAGATAATCTTGAGAAAAATTGTCAAGGTTGCAGTAACAAACGTATTCCACCAGTGTGATGTTTAAAGGGTTCTGAAGTTTCATGACTGGGTTGGTTATGTCAAAAAGAGCCACCTCTGGGATCCAGGGATAGATTTTGAGCCTCTACAAGTGTTTTTATTGCTAGGTTCATTAGCTTTCCCATCTGTGAGTGAAATTTCCAGCTTGGGATTCTCCTACACGAATGGATGGCAATCTTCTGCAGTTTTCCTCAATATGAAGGTGTATATATTGGGGAAAGTAGAGAATGTACACAACAAATTGACTAAATTAGAGCTTACTGAAAATCATCACTTGCATTTTAGTAAATGATTCAGACTATAAAATTATACTAGCTGAAGATAACAACCATAAATCCTTAGAGTTATACAATTAATTATTGGTAAATTTAGTTATATAGGTTACAGATTATGTTCTAATGGTATCATAACCTTTAAGGGGATTTTAGCACACCAAAATTGAGATTTCAGCATCTGTTATATAGCTAAACACACAAAACAATTAATCAATATTTAGTATAACAACTACTTGGTATTTACCCAGTAAACATAACCTTTTCATTCACAAAAATGATTCTGTAGTAGTAAGCATCTAAAATCTTGAAAACCTATTCGGCACTTAAGTTAGGCAAATTTCTATCAAATAATAATTCTAATATTTTAATAAGAAATAAAAATACAGTATTTATTTCACCTTCAACTCCATTCATTATTTCTGACAATTATGAATAATGATAATGGACATGAATAATGTCAGTAAAGTAGAAGTAAGAAATTGGGAATATTTAGCAACCAGCTTGCCTACTGTGTCCAACACTGTCTCTGAAATGTACCAGATGGTTAAGGAGTGTATTTCTATGCCACCTGTCCTTTGAAAGAGGAAATTAAAAATAATATAACATTTACCTGAAATTAAATATCAAGATGGACTTCACATTCACTATTTAGGTTGAAATTTTTGTACTTCCTCAAAGGTAAGCACAACCAAAGTAAAAATGCATTTGCTAAACATTCTGCCTAAAACTATTATTTTTCAAACATCTAGAAATGCCTTTGCTTCCCTTCTAAAATGTTAAGAACTACTATTGCTGAAGCTTGATGAAGAAATTTTATATCAAAAACAATGAAATGGATATTCTTTACATTGTAACTGTATCACACAGCAAACTTTCCAGGACATAAAATACCCTGGACTGTTCATGGCTAAGAGGTGTCATTTTTATAAGGCCCACGACAGCCCCTTATGTATTCGGACCTTAGCTCCCAGAATTAATCCCATCATCAAACAGCTTCCATACAGCTTTTTCGTCAACTTGTCTATTGTCACTAAATTCAGGTGGCCCTGAGATCTTCAAGACTCTTATTCACCCTTTGTCCTCCTGTTTCTAAGTTAAATTAGGACTGTAACTTCCTTGAGGATTGGATCCATCATAGCATCATGCCTTGTCTGCCTTATCTTGTTGCCCTTATCACAATCACAAAGGGTGATAAAAGAAAACCTATATTTACATATATTAGTTTCATTCATTTTATGGCATTCGGCAATTATGAAAAGAGAAAAGTAATACTTACAATCTATGCCTTCAATATTTATACTCTAAGGTACTCTGCCATACAGCATTTTCTTAATAAAAAATTCATCACCTACTTTGAAAACCCACAATGGAACATTTTTGTTGGAACTATGACCAGAACAAAAAGAGGATATTTCTAAATCTAAATAAGGAAGTCATTATAAAGATGATGTGAAAAAAATACTTCGACAAACGTTGTGTCCATTCTTCAAAACCAGGCATGTGGATTTTAGGAAAAAAAAAAAAAAATGGGATGCAATGTTTATAATAAAGTATATAATTTTGTGTTATGTGAAAAAAGTATGGACAAGGTTATATGATTCTGAGATATAAATCAAATTCTTTGGAGTAAAGTAAAACTACATCCCTCATAGAACCCACTGGACTATACAGCTGTACAATGGAATTATATGTGATATGGCTGAGTCAATTTATCATGAAAATTGACCTGTTTTCCTACAGGCTAATCCATTGTGGTTATGATAACTCAAATATAAGATAAAAAATGTCATAATTCATGTTGTTATAATATAGACTTAACCAAAACACAGCACTTTTGAAAGCATTAATTAATGTAATGGTCATTATATCAAAGTTAGTACCAAGTAAATAATTTATCAAATGGCACCTTACTGATTCACAAAATTTCTGAAAGTGGTCTCTAATATATATGGAGCTAAGTTCTGTTAAATTCATCAAACTCAATAAAAGAAGGATTGGAGTAATGGGAGTGCTGTTTACTTTTAAAACTTTTTCTCCTTAGAAAACAAGCAGTTAGACCTAATTTTTTTAATCACACAATAACAAAATGTCTAGTCAGGGAAAATTAAATCTAGTCAGGGATATGATTAAGGAAAATAATGTAGGGTGTAAAGGTTTCTTTATAAATTTATGATCGTCCACAAAGAAATGCTCAAAACAAAATGCAAAATTTAAAGCCAGTTTTCCACTAGACAAAGGTACATTTTTATGTCCTCTAGCATAGCGTGTGTACCTACAGTGGGTAGCAGCCTGGGCGAACCACTGTCATACCTCGTAATGCTACTTACCTTACCACCCAATAAAATTGTCTGTTTCCCTTCCAGTCTCGTAAATTAGACCATAAGTACCCTAAGGAGCAAATCTATATATCGTATTTATCTCTATGCTGTTAGCAACTAGAATAGAACTGTTATTCTATAAATGATGTGTTGAATTGTACTAAATCCAATTAGCATGGCACTTTTTAAGCACCAGGAAATTTGTATCATTTTGTTTCTTGTATTATATATTCATGCACCAAGGGAAAGAGTGTGTGTGTACAAATTATATATGTATGATAAAAAAAAATTATTGAAAAAAGAGATCTTTTAACTTAACAACAACAAAAAATCATATAGGTATGTGTATGTGTGTGTGTGCGCATGTGTGTGTGTTAAACTGCTCCATCATTAAACTATCAAGTTTCCATTCTGGAAAATTTGGTTTAAAGTGAGGAAATTATTCCAAAGTATTGGTCAATATTTTGGTCTTGCCTATGGTCGGACCTAAAACTTGAGGATTTAAGCTACTTTTCTAGTGTCATCAATTCCAAACCCCAGATCAAAATATTACAGACCCACTCCCTTCTAACTCAGCTCCTCCGAAATGCCAACATAGTAAACAAGAACTACTTGAGCAAAAGCTACACCTCCACTTATTGCAATGATAAAAGAAAGACAAGAAACAGAATAGAAAGCAGGCAGTGCAGGCTTCATTAAAAATAAAAATTGGGATATTTGAATGAAACCAGTCAGAGTTTGAATAAAATGATGAGATCGAATTATGCTCGGCTCTTATATTTAAGAGCTCTCAATTTTACATATGTAGAGTAATACACCTTAAGATCACAAAGTAGCTGCCTACTTATTCCAACAGGACTGTACTTTCTTTTTTTTTCTTCTTTCTTTTTTCTTTTTTTTCTTTTATTATTTTTTTTAAAGACACTTTAGATTACATAAATGTTACATTGAAAATATATGGGATTCCCATCTATATCAACCCTCCCCCCTCCCACACTTTTCCCCATTAATAGCATCTTTTATTAGTATGGTACATTTGTTACAATTGATGAACACATTGAATTATTGTTACTGACCATGGTCTATAGTTTACATTATGGTTTACACTTTGCACAGCCCACTTTTATAGGTTTTGACTAAATGTATAATGACCTGTATCCATCATTGCAATGTCATACCGAATAATTCCAATATTCCCCAAATGCCCCATGTTACACCTATTAGTCCCCCTCTCTCCCCTCAGAACTTCTGGTGATCACTGTCTTTATATAAACGTTACAAGTTCTTCCATTACTAGAATAATAATAAGTCTACTTTAGTCCATAGTTGCATTCCCCCTTTATGTTGGTTCATTCTTCAATCTTGAGGATTTGGGGATGGTGATGCTCACTCTGCTTCCAATTGAGAGGGGTCTTAATTCCCACGGGCACATGGGTAGAACTGTCTTGCTTGCAGTTGTAGATACTCTGTTTTGGGGATGGGCATTGCCCATCATCATCCTTTTATTAGTTGTCCTGGATGAGTCTGATGAATTGGAGGGTAAGTGTTGGCTGCAATTCTGCTGAGAACAGGGCTCAACTGGCATATGAACAGCTGAAAGATTTAAGTCCCTGGGACACATATTTAATGGGTATAGTACTAATTATAGGTGCAAATAAAAGGGGCAGAAGAACCATGTGTAGGAAAATTATAAGTGAGTTTAACTCCAATACATTGGGGGTAAGGGTTGTCATATATTTCAAGGTAAGGCCCACTGACGGGGTGCCAAATTCCTGGGATTGTCCACCCTGCCTATCATGTCCAGATGTCTCTAGAGCCCTCTGTTTATTGTGGCAGTCAGTGAGATCCTCCTAAGATGTGCATAAGAGTAACCTCAAGATTGCCCTCCCCACTCAAATTGAAATCTCTTAGCAATAAAAACTCTTTTGTGTTTAATATTTCTCCCTTTTGGTCAAGGCCTTTTCCCAAATGCATCACTATTTGGAGCTTGGTAATAATCCCTTGGTGCCATGGAGGCTTAACCCTGGGAGTTATGCCCACCCTGGGGAGAAGGCAGTGAGTTTATATGTTGAGTTTGTCTTAGAGAGAGTCCACATTAAAGCAACAAGGAGGCTTTCAAGAGATAACTCTTAGGCAATATATAATACTGAGCTAAGTTTCAATTTCACAAAAACAAGGTTCATAAGTACAAGCATCAATATCAAGGGATTGGTGTATTGATCTGTCCTTCTTCACTAGGCACTGCCCATGTACTTTAGGGATTCTTTGTTCATTTTGTCATAGAGTGTTTTCTCAGTGGGTGGAGACCCATGCAATAAACAAGAAAATTTTAAACTCCCTTTCTGAGGAGTCCAGCGAGGTTCTCCAATAAAGGGGCAAGAATCTCTCAAGAGCATAAGCACTGCCTAGTAAAAGAAAATGGACCAATATGTCAAGCCCTCAATATTAATACACATAACTATGAATCTTATTCTTCAAAAATTGCAACCTAGTGGTTACCATGGATTCCAAAGGGAGGGGAAGGGAAGAATGGATGGATCATGGGGCATTTTTAGGGCATTTCAATTGTCCTGCATGATCTTGCATTAATGGATATAGGTCATTATGCATTTTGCTGGAACTTATAAAAGTGTATGGTACCAAATGTGAACCATATTGTAAACCATTGACCATGGTTAGTGGCAATACTTCAAAATTTGTTCATCAATTATAAGAAATGTACCATATTCATGTAAGATGTTATTAATAGGGGGAAATATGAGAAGGGGAGATGGTGGGCTATATGCAAATCCTTTATATTTTCTATGTGACTTTTCTGTTACCTAAAGCTTTTTAGAAAATAAAGTGAAAAAAACAAGACACTGAGGGAACATACATTTTATTGCTACTGTACATAAAATATAATGGATTATGGGAATGAAAGAAACAATGCAAAAAGTTTTTTTAAATTGCATATATTAATCTTATTTTTTATTTTTTATGCTGTATTTTTATGAGTTTTATTTGTTTTTTACTTTATTTTGGGGGCCATTTTGGATTGCAGAAGAGTCACAATTGTGGCAGGGTAGTTTCACTGGTGTGGGGTGTCAGTGGTGGGGGTATGTGTGGGGAGAGATGTGCCTGGGGCATGCTTCTATGGAATATGAGTGTATCAGTCATTTTGGGTTGTCTCACTGGGTGGAGACCCACACAATAACCAAAAGAATATTGAATTCCCATCCTGGGGAATCCTGTTACATTCTCTAATAGGATTGTATTTTCTTGAATTCTGGAGAATATTTGTTTTCTTGCTGTGTGGTGATACTATGTAAGGAAGGCACTCTTTAATATAACTGATAATCAGTGTTTGTACTGAAAGTCTTCCAAAATCGTTCCCTTCTTCTTGTAGTCTAAATATAACTCAGTCACAAGTATTTAACTAAAAAGAATTAATTATCCAGGTGATTGTGTGTTCTTTCTCAATGGCTTCTTTATCACTATCCCTTTTCTTTTGTTTACACACTGTGCTACCATATAACAAAGATAAAGCATACTGTTCTACCAGCTTTCCCATCAGGGCTTCAAAGTATAGCACCCTGGCCTATGAATTCATTGAACCTAAAGGAAGGCCAGAGACATTTTCTTTCGTTCAAACACAGCTTAACCTTCAATATCTAGGACAAGAGAAAACAAAAAAAAAAGCAAAACATTAGTCTAATAAATAGCATATGGCAAAAAGAATACGAGGTATTTTTTTCTGTGATAATTTATACTTGAAAATAAGGTTCAAATGCTTCTTTCATTTACTCTCCATCACCACAAATGAAACACAAATCCTTCTTTAGTACCATATGACCACTCATTACCATCCCAAAAACACTTAATGCATCAAATCTTCTGAAGGAATACTTTATAACAAGGCCACACACACACACACAAAATCATGATTTATATTATACAAAAGCTTGTATTTTTTAAAAAATTATTAAACACTGAGTTTTATTAAAATAAAACTAATCACTGAGAGGTTTGGTTTACAGTTGAAGAGGAATGCTTATTTAATAAGGTAAAGACAATAAAGAAAAGCTCTAGATCTTCAATTTACGTGTCCTTCATACACTCCTGATCATTCTCAACTTTAATTTCTGCCACCAGGACACTGCATTGGCTTGCTAACTCTCTGGCAGGATGAAGAAAATACCCAGATTAAGGTGACTAGTTTTCTAAATTCAGGAGTCGTTCTTCTCTGACTCCTGAAAGATTTCCTTGGCTGATTCGAGTAGCAATGTTTTTTTATGGGTTCATTTCTTTTCATTTTGTTTTGTTAGGGAAAAGATGTACATAGGTAAAACATAATTGAAAGTTACCCAAATATTAATACTTTAAGCTATGACTATGGTAATCATTTGTTCCAATTTTCTGGAACATTCTCAAATTTAAAAAGTCTGTTTTGTGGTTCCCAAAAGACCAACCTATATTTTACAGTATATATCCCAAATTTGGATTCAAGAATAAATGATTTTACAATCCTCCACTTGCTGATAGTATTAAAAAGCCTTTATATCACATTTCCAAGACAATAAATGTAACTTTTAAAACGACTGAAAAGTTTATGTACATATGTTTCCATGCCTTTTTTAAAAAAAAGTTTTTAAATAACTTATAAAGTTCATTGTTAGGGGAAAAAATTCCCTACAGTAGTTCTGTCATCTATCAGCTCTTCATACTGAGTAAAGTTTGTGTTGCCAATATTTGCATGGAAACCTATCAAAGAAAATTCAATTGTTGCAGAAAGGAGTATGGGTGATTAATTTGGCCAAAAGCAATACTGAATCAATGCTCCAAGCAATAACAGACAATAATACTAGAGCACAAGAGTGAAGGAAAGCTGGTGAATGTCAGTAAGGTTTTCTCAGTCATTGCACCATCATCAAATAGAGACCCGACATGCTTTATTTCCCTAAGGGCTTCCAGGTACCCTGCTTCAGAGAACTTAGTGTGATACTGAGGTGACCTCTGATTAGGAACGACAAGGGACCATCATCTAAATGCTTACAATGTAAGGATTACCACAAATATCACCTCAATATCCATTCAGGTGTAATCCTCACAGTGACCTTCAGCATCCCAGAGAGAAGCCACTTAGAAAGCCACTTCACTAGAAGATAAAACCCTGAACCATAAGTTTTATCTATGCCTTAGTAATACAGGTTTTTGCTTTTTAAAAATATATACATATTATATATAAGCAAAAGGCTGCCTCACTCAGTGTCACTTCCCCAAATGCTATTTCATTATAAAATGGCAAATTCACTCTAAAAGTACTATTTTAAAACAGTTTTCAACGGCTGGGTAGTAATTATGACTACTCAGATAGAATCAGATACTATGCATAATTAAATGCTGATCCCCAGAAAAGACTTGTATCTGGTTGCACACTTCAAATCGGCTTATTTTATTTTGCTTATTTTCTTTTTAGTTGACTACATAAATCAATAGAATTGTCTTCTACCCTTTAACACAAAAGCAGGAAGAGAAAAAAGAGTCTCACTATTTGCTGTCGCATGGATTAGTGCATGAAAACCGGATAGAATAAAACAAGGGTATGTTAAAGTCGGAGTGAGCTTAGAGGTTCATATCTGATCCAACCTTTAACCTCAGTTTCCTTTCCTTCTCTGAATATTTATTTTAACTCTGGATTTTAGTCTTTGGCCTTCAGAGCCAGAAATATTCTTACATGTTCAGATAAGGCACTTTCATCTAGTTCCAAAAATGTTAAGGGTGAGGGTCAGATCTGAATTTCTGCTTATCCTGAGGCAAATGTCTCCAGTTGGACAAGTACTTGGAATGTCGTGACTGACATCACTGCCTGACAAGAGGCTATTTGCTGTCTTGTTTTTGTGTGTTTTTTTTAATCTCCACCATCCCCATTTTCTAAATTTATGTAGCAGCAAAGACAATAAGTTCCTCCTAGATTCTTCCCATTCCCTCCAAAGCTGAGCTGAGGACAGAAGGGGGCCCCGTCTATTTTCAGCTTGACCCTACCTGTGTTTGGCTTTCGCCACTCGACCATGTCAGCATTCCAGGACCATGAGAGAATGCCATGTTTGCAACCCAACAGGAAGAGGAGTAAGCCAGGCGTTGACATCACCTGACAGATGTGTTTCTCAAGTGGGAACTTTTATTCAAGCCTTTTTCATGGAAATCATTGACACAGAAAGGGAATAAAGAAAAAAAAGAGAGAGACAGAGACAAAGTCAGTGCCATGATGGACATGTTTTGCACCCCATAAAAAAAAAGAATTAAAATGACTCAACCTCGCCTCCCTTTCTCTACAGCAACCCCCCACTCATCCTTTATGTCTGGAAGTAAATGTTTCTGAAATACTATAGCTACCGGCAGAGCAGCAACACATAATAACATGGTAGCAACACATAAAACTGTCAGTCTTCAAGGAAAATAGATGGCTAGGTTGAGGAGGTAAATGGACTAAATCAATTTGAACACGCATGTTAAGGACTGTGAAAGGGCAGAGTTTAGTGCTGCTAGGCTGGAAAACATTTGTCTCTGTCTTCTTGTATTTCCACAGCACTGGGCAGAATCCACCCACAGGCTTCTCACTTGGCTCCAGTCTGACTCTGTGGCTGATTAATGGCAGCTGGAGGTGTCCAGTAATTTCCTCACCTAATAATAAACTACAACAAAATGGAGGTTCCCTCAGGCCCATACTTAACATAACTATACTCACAACCAGGAGGTAGCCAATTACCCTGTCTCTGTGCCCACTGTTTAGAAAACACAGGCTCAAGCAAGGCTGAGGCAATTTTGTTTACCATGGGGACCCAATTTCTGCCTATATCAGACAGGCTAGTCTTCTTACATGATGAACACACATTAAGTTCATTTCAGAAACAAAAACTCTCAGAAAAAATTCTAACAGTTCCACAAGATACATTTTAAAGTAGTTCATTCTTTATCCAAAAATGTGAGAGAGAAAAAAAGAAGTCAGATGATGCAGTTGGTCTTAAGCCATTTAGGACCTTAAAATTCAAATTGCCATTACTAAAATCCCAGGTTGTAATTACAAAGTCCCTGCTTCCTGAGGCATCCAATAAAGCTGTTTGTGTTCAGTCAGTTCTTCCTCTCAGATTTGTTTGGCAATGTGAATTGGTCCATCCACCTACATACTATAAGGTGATTATGTGGATTAATTTTGCAGTATTGATTAAGTGGTTAGCCTCAACATTTCTATTTATAGTAATTAACACATAAAGTAAGGAATAATGTACATTATACACCAAGATGAAAATGTAGAACTCTGTGTGTGTGTGTGTGTGTGTGTGTGTGTGTGTGTGTATCTGCATACACAGATTTTTCCACAAAAGTAGTGAAGGTGTGGTGGAATAGAAAGACCACACCAACTTGGATTGAGATCTCATTTCTATTACTTTATCTTTTTTTATATAACTTTTTAAAAAGATACTTAGATTCCATAAATGTTACACAAAAAAATATAGGGATTCCCATATGCCCCACTCCCCACACTCCCACAACCTCCCACATAAGCATCCTTCATTAGTATGGCACATTCATTGCAATTGATAAATGCATCCTGGGACTTTGCCACTGAGCATGGACCATGGTTCACCTAGTAGTCTACATTCTCTCCCACACAGCTCTGTATGCTATGGTATGATATAAAATGGTCTATATCTGTCGTTGCAATGTCATTCAGGACAATTCCCAAGTCCCAGAAAAGTCCCCATATTACAAGTGTTTTTCCCTCTCCCTGCCCCCAGAGCTTCCAGTGGCCACTGCCTCCACATCAATGTTGTAATTTCTTCCATTGCTAGAATTACAATATGTCTACAGTAGAATACCAGTAAGTCCACTCTAGTCCATAGTTCATTCCCCAATCCTGAGGAGTCTGGGATGGTGATGTCCACTCCACCTCTAATAGAGAGGGGGCTTTGATTCCATACAGCCGTTGGATGGGACTCTTTTGCTTGCACTTGTAGGCTCTCTCGTTTCCTTGTCTACCACTTAATCTTGTGACCTTGTGAAAGTATCCTAACTCTATGAACTTCTGCTTCCTAACTTGTAAAATGAGAACAATATAATTTATCAAGAATAATATACATAAATTGTTTAGTTCAATATCTGGTGCATAGTAGGCAGTCTATAATTAGTTTCACATGTTGTTGGAGGTATAATCTAAAATTATTTTATATGGTTACATAATTCTATATTGCAATTAATAAAGTAATAATCCCATTCCTTTGCTTGAGACCAAAGAGAAAAGGAGGCTATAATAAAGATGCCTGGAGTGTCTTTTTACTCCTTTATTTCCAGAAATAGAGGAAATTACATTTTTATCACTTTCAGGGGCCATCAGATTAACCCAATGGAGGTTATATAGCAAAAGGGAAAGACCACAACAATGTGGCAAGGGCATTGCAGATGCAGCCAGAACCTGTGATGACCAAGAAACTATTTAAATCATCTTCCATCCATATTTCCAAGAAAATTATACAAAGATTATAGCTTAATGTATCTTTTCTCCTTCCTCAGAAACCAAGTTGCTACAAAGAAGATAGTTGTTTTAGTTTGCTAAAAGCTGCTGGGAGCAATATACTAGAAATGAGCCAGCTTTTACAATGGGAATTAATTAGGTTAAAAGCTTAAGGAACTGAGGCTGTTAAAGTATCCAAACCAAAGCATCATCAGAGATGCTTTCTCACTGAGCTGCAGCTGTGTGCAATCAGGCACATGGCAAGTGGCGTCAGCTCATCTCTCCCCTCTCCTCCTGGCCTCATTGCTTTCAGCTTCTGGCTAATGTAGCTTCCTCTCAGCTTCTGGCTCCTGGGGAATTCTCTCTCAGCTTCTGGGTTCCTACTGCTTTTTTTCTGCAGTTTTTTATTCCTCCATGTATAAAGACTCCAGTAAGAGAATTAAGACCCACCCTGGGTCATGCCCTACTGAGGTGATCTAATCAAAAGGAAGGTCCCATAGCTGAATCTAATCAAAAGGTTCCATCTATAATAGATTTACATGCATAAGAATGGGATTAGCTTAAAGAACAGGATTTTCTGGGATCCACAAAAGACCCAAACCAGCACAGTAGTTATTATTATTCCTATATATAAGAGCCTAGACCCTCATGTTCTTAAGACTAGGAAAAATCTCTATGATAAACTGCTCTACTTAGCAATATGATGAGGTGCTATCAAACAGATGACAGCTCAACCTATGTAAAATTTGTGGTGTCATAAGTATTTTTGAATAAAGAAAAATATATGAACTTCATAGACTTTCTTTAAAATATCATCACAATGCAGAATGTTGTAAGAAGTACAATCATATCCTGGCTGGGTATGATCAGGAAGCTGACAGCAAAGACTGGTAGATGATATGTAGATAAATGAGAAGAGTGGCACAATGCTTCTAAGAAGGAAGGTGGGGAAAAGAAGAAAAGATAAATGAAAAAGGAAACTATGAAAGGAACAAACATCAATAGTGGAAGAATGAACCTGATATATCAGATCACAAATTAAGTTTCTAAATGTAGATGTTGGACCTCTGCCGTAGACCCTTAAATGGGTATGGCCAGGCAAAGAGAGGACAGATCAGGGGCATCGCCATGTTGATGAAAAAATGTGTCACTCTTTGTTAGTGTCTTGATTCAGACTTAGAACAGAGGATTTTACCTGTCAAACTAATGGCAAATGACAGCAAACACTTCTTATCCTTACCCATTTTGGCAGTGATAGGAATTTTTCCCAACTTCACTCAAATAACTAGATGTAATCTTTTGCAGATGCCATGGAATGGATTCTTGCAAAAGTAAGGGAAAAATTATGGGTATCATTTTAAATAGATAAATGCTAAGCCCTCTTAACCAGCCCCTAACCTCCCAAAAGATTAGATACCCTGAGATTGCTGGGAAGTCAAAGAGTCTCCCTGCCATGCAACAGTAACTCTACTTTAGTCCAGTTCACATCTATGACTTGGGTATTGTTGCAGTTGGGCAGTTTGATGTAATTATGAATTCCAAGAATATATATTAGATTATGCTTGTAAACTGGTCTGCTAATCTGGGCATGATTAAATTATGATTAGGGTGTTAACTGGGCCATGTCAGTAGGGCGTTGAGCCCCACCCCTTGGTGGGTGGGGGAATCAAGTA
Source organism: Cabassous unicinctus (assembly GCA_029593785.1). Taxonomy (NCBI): domain Eukaryota; kingdom Metazoa; phylum Chordata; class Mammalia; order Cingulata; family Chlamyphoridae; genus Cabassous; species Cabassous unicinctus. Next base: position 42,378 of record JAQZBX010003179.1, read on the forward strand.
CAAAAGCCAAGGCAAAGGACAGAGGGAACAGTTTTTGAGTTACAGTTTTGATGTTGGAGTTTTGATGTTGGAGAGAAGGCCCCGGGATAGAGACAAGCCATTCACCTGAGAGTTCACAGCTAGCCTTGTGGAGAGAAGCAAAGCCTAGAGAGCCTCATACTCTACAGCTGACCTTGTGAAGGAAACAGAGGGGCTAAGCCCAGAGAGAAACACAGCCCCAGGAAGAGAGGAACCCAAGAAGCCTGAACCCTGGCAAACGCCAGCAGCTGTCTTGCTCCAACACGTGGACTTTGGTGAGGGAAGAAACTTATGCTTTATGGCCTGGTAACTGTGGACTTCCATCCCAGATAAATACCCTTTATAAAGATGAACCAATCTCTGGTATTTCACATTAGCACCACTTTGCCTGACTAATACAGGTATATTCTTGACTAATGTGGAGAAGGCACTTTGATAGGTTAAATGTGTATATTGAGATTGAAGTACATTCTGATGCAGTCACCCAAGATTGTGATGAGGTCTTGGCTTTCCCTGTATCTCTCATTAAGCTGTTTTCCAGAATAGCCTGTCACTCAAGTGCTCCTGCTTATGGCTGATGGCCCTTTACCCACATCAATACTCATGCCTCCCTCATCCTTCTCAAACTAGATCCTTGCATCTAATCTGAGTCGAAAGGCAAACTATTGCTGCATTCTTCTGTTCCCCCTACATTGCTCTTTTTTCATTGTAAACCAACATATTATTTTCAAAGGCTGAAAGTCAAAGTCCACATACACCCCTATCTTTATCAATAAACCTGGAAGCTTTTTGTTTACTTGTTTGTTTGGGGTTTTTTTAGTGGAAATCTTATTTCTCAGGCTATGAAATAGGATTAGGAAGCAGCCCAGTGAAAGAGAGTCGAAATCCTGAATAGACCAGTACTGAAAATAAAAGAACAAGAAAGGGAAAGGTGTGTGAAAATGTAGGCATGAATAAGCAATAAATGAGGCCTGGCATTGTGGTAGTCATAGACTTACAGGCTATCCTTAAAACTCTGTTCTAGTTGGCCTGAAAGTTGCTTCTTATTCAAGTGAAAAATGAAAAATAAATAAATAAAATGAAACTTGCAGAGAAAAGCAGATTCAGGAAATAAAGTCTTACTAAAATGAGAGCGTTGGGAAAACATATGCAACCCTCTAAACTTTACTGATGGTCAAGTCTGGAAGTAAAACCTCTATGAAAACTGCAAAGAAGTTTGAAGACTTGAACCATTAAAGGGAAATGAGTTCTTGGCATATGTTTTTTTCAAAGTGGTGAGCCTTGTGTCCAATGAGGATGCTTTGTTTTATCTCTGAATATTACAATGACCACAAATGACCCCTTGGCTTCTTTACCCTAAATTTCCTTCCCATAGCTATCTCCAATTCCATGCAACAAATCTTTCTGTTTATCCAAACCTAAGACACTTCAACCCCTTTTCTGACAACTCAGCACCCATTGCTGCTGAGTTAATTAACGTTTAGTGTTGTATCTGAATGTTCACTGATATAAGAAATGTCTTCCAAATACTTTGTATGTAACAGGCAGTGTTACTAGGTGCTAGGGTGAATAAAATAAATTAAAAAACCAATGATAAAAAAAATAAGAAATGAAAAAAAGGAATGGAACTTAGAGATATTATAAAAAAAGGGAGCCGAATCAATCATAACCAAGGCAGAGGTAAATGTCCTTTCAGAGTAAGGGGATTGACCCAATCAGGAAAGTCAGGGGATATTTGCTGACCATTGACGACAAAGTGGAGATCTGAAGAACGGCTGGGAGTGAACTTAATTGGGGGGAGGGGAGATGGGATGGTACATTATGGGAATTTAGAATAAGAAGGTAGCATTTTGGTAGAAAAAAAATAATATGCATGAAACCCTGTGGTGGAAGGAAACATGACCTATTCCTATACTTTGAAAAAAAGTCAGGGAGACTGGAGGCAAGGGATCAATCCAGGAGGTAACTAAGGAGGAATATGAAGTACGGGGAGATGTGCAAGGCTCCCACAATTCAGAATTGTGTAGAACATGCTAAGAATTTTAATCTTTCCCCTGAGCTTGGTGGGAGGCCTTTAAAATGCCAATTAGGGAATTAATATGCATGAAGTATCTGTGCTGGCAGGTTACACAAGGTAGAGTGAAGGAAAATTGAGGTGACATGCAACCTGTAATTTCTCTTAACTTCAGTTTACTCATTTGCCCTTAATGTCACTGTGAGTCTGAAATATGATCATCTATTTGGTAGCAGCACACAACTGTTTGCAATTACACAAGGGTAATATAGCAATAAGTGCTGGAAATATTAAAACAATAGTTATTATGGTAGAGCTGTGCCAAAAAATTTACATTATATGGGTCTTGCTGTGACAACAAACAACCCCAAAATCTCAGAGCTAACAAAGATAAGCAGTCATTTCTGGCTCATGTTAAATGAGGACTACTGGCTGGCAGTAGTGCTGGTGCTGGTTGTGGGTTGACAGGGTCTGCTCCACTTGTCTTCTCCTTCCAGGATCCAGGCTAAAGAAGCAGCTCGTTCACGCTGTTCTGGTGGCAGAGGACAAAAGTGAAAGAACTCCTGCTCAGATGCAATGTATCTATTGGCTTCAGCAAGTCACATGGCCAAGCCTAAACCCAATGGAACAGGACTATATTATCCCCTTAAAGGTAAGGAGGGAATAAATATTTGAAAACAATAGTGCAATCTACCATAAACACTTGTGTGTAGGTGTGTGTGTTAGATATCACTTTGCTGGAGAAATGGAAGAGATACTTTATTCTGGATATGAAGCTCAAACCTCCATAATTTAAGAACCAAAAGGGAGTAGACATCTCACATTATAGTCATTCTCATGAGGCGGGTAGTGATGCACAAGCAGATCATCTATATTACTTTTTTGTGGGACTTAACAAATAAAAAATTTTAGGAGTAAAATAGTTTTGTATTAGCTGCATTCTTAAACTTTTTGTAAATTAAATCCAAGGAGAGGTTATTAGTTAAATAAATCATTTTATATCCTGTTGTAAAACAAATAAACTGCCAAAATGAATACAATTACTCCTAAATAATCACCTCATTATATAGAATATGAATCAAAGGATAGAGGTAGTAAGCATTCAGAAAACACAAGCAAACCAAGTAGAATGTCATCAGGCTTGCTACCTGTCAGGAAACTTGGTGCAATCAGGGCCACTGATGTGGCTGCATGGGCTGTTTCACTGAACAACAGCACCAATTGAGAGGAAAATAAGAGCTGAAATCCCATCCATCCTCTGATTCTCAAGGCATGTGCCTTGGTGCGAGGCTATATCAGCTCAGAGGAAAGGGCAACATTTTCTAACTCCCACAAATGTGTCATTTAGCCCTGATGAAGTTCTAATTGGGAAAATCATAAAAATCCTGGGTCCACTTCATTATACTGGGTGCAGTGATCAGGTCAGTGTCAAACTTGTATGTATTATAGATTAAATCTTCTCACTGATATGCACAAAAGACTGTGTATAATATACATGTCTTACTGTATTAGTATATAGTGAGAAATAAAACTAACAAAAGGACTTAATACTCATGTCTTCTGCATGCTCTTTTTGCACACATTAATATATATAAACAAAAAGTGTATAGTAAAAGTTGTGAACTTACCAAAAAAATATGCATAACACACAGGACTCCCATACCTCACCCCATCACCACCACCACCTTGCTTTGTTGTGGAACACTTGTTACAAATGATGAAAGAGCATTTTCGAAATATTACTACTTTAATAAACAAGTGCATAGAAGTCAAACTATAATCTGAAGATGATCATAGAGCCCGATTAATCACAGTTAATGGCAATAGGCATCAATTTCCACAAGCATATATTCCCTGGGTGGATTCACCTTCCTTCATGCTCTATGCTCTCTCTGATAGTTATTGCCAACTTATAACTCCCCCATTTCTACCAGCCCATTATTAATCAATGCCTTCATGTTGGACACATTCTCTCCTCAGGTCTTTTCACATCTCACAGTCTTTTTCTAAGCCATAGAGTAACTAATTTTTTAACTGGTAAACAAGAATACTTGAACTTTGAGGTCCTTAGTACAATTCAACACAGGTGTGGGGTTAATTCCCTGGGTCCAGTCAAGTGATTTCTAAACTCTCAGCTTCAACCTCAGCTTTTCCTCTTCATATTTCTAAGGTTCTGTCATAGGTGAACTCTGATATCTTTACCTACCTAATGTGTGAGGGTTTTATACATTGAATATTTACAACAGTTTTTCTCATGAGATTTCTCTGGCTAATGACATCTTATGATTTATAATTCTAAAGTTTCCTAAATTTACCAGAAGCAAAGGTTTCTGTTTCTTAGAACTTCTCACATAGCAATTTTGAAGATAATTGCTCTTTGCTTGGGAGTGTCTATGTACCTTTTTTTCTTGGAAAAATTCTTCCTGCATAATCCAACTGCCCTTAAGATGAAGATTCATTTCAGGTTTATTTTGTTTTATTGTGTTTTTGTTTTTAGTAGTATTTGACTTCTTGAGAATGTCACAGTGGACTTTTCTGTTGGAGAGCAAAGTACTTGCCATTCTTAGGGTTTGTGGATTTGTAAGCCTTGGTATTTTAAGTCCTAGAGCCTTGCTCCAAAAGTCATACAAAATTCTCCATCTAGAAGTCTGTGTGAAGTATATCCCCGTGCCCAACAGCGTGGGTAGTCGTGGTGGTCTGAGCCTCTGTGTCTTCATAAAAGGACCCCTCGTAGCTCCTCTCTCAGGCACCTGAGAGGCCCACTCTTCAGCATGAAAGTTCTTCACCGTTTAAATGTGGGATCACCTTTCCATTGTCTCTCCCATAACTACTTTGTAGAGCTTGTTATTAGAAGTATTTGAGCTTCTCCCAATCACCAGAAATATGGTATGCTAAAATATGAGACCTAAAACACCATGCAAACAGAAAATATATCAAAGGAAAAGAAAATCTAAAGGATAAGATGATTAAAGCACAAGAGATCCTAGTGTATTATTCTTCTAGAACTATGCTTTTCAATAAGGTAGCCACTTTTAGCCTCCCTTTATGTCTTTTTCTGCTAAGATTTAAGCCCTTAATAGAACTAGTTTTAGTATACAGAGATACCATAGCAATTATAATTAATATATTTCTCTCATGTAACTTCAACATCTCTTCCCTGAGAAGATACCACCTAACACATCAATTCCTGATACATCTATATAATGGACCTCTTTGGAATACTTTCCCTTCATAGATGAGCCATTACAAAAGGTAATATGCTATTCCATAAAGTAAAATTAGATATAGGAGCTTTAAAATAAGCAATAAAATGTATTGCTTGTCTTTGTATGAGATATTACATAATAGCTACACTATAACAAATGTTCAGTTGAAAATTTTACTGTATTTAGATAGGATAATTATCCCATAAAAGTCAAGGTAAATACATTAAAGATATATTGAGCCTTGTTTTAATACTTAAACTCTTTCCCTGCTTTCCTTTAACAGGACAGACAGATCTCTGGTTCTTTATGATAGAGGATTTCATGAGAGCTTAGAGTGAAAGTAAGTGTGATGCCAACAGCATATGCCAGCCTATCGTGGAGCTACATGTTTTTACCATGCAGCCTGTTTCCTATATACCTAAATGACATCCTCTGTTGAGTCTTATTGATGTAGCAGGAAAATCTAATGGGTATTAAGGCTAATTTTTTTTCATTGACCCTCCCACGTTTTCTGATTGTCTTACAAAAACATCCTGAAAATTTTCAGGTAAAAGACTTTATAATGCCTTAAGTAGGGGGACTCCTGAGGGCTCTAGAGACATCTGGACACTACAGGCAGAGCAGACAACCCCAGGAAATTGGCAACCTATTGGGAATATATGTTAACCTATCTCCCTAATGTATCAGATTTAGACTCATTTATAATTTTGCTATACATGGTTCTTATGCCCCTTTTATTTGAACCTATAATTAGCACTATACACATTAAATATATGTCCTAGAGACTTAAATGTTTAATCTGTTTATATGCTGGGTGAGTCCTGAATCTCAGCAGAGTTGCAACACCTACTCTCCAGTTCACTGGACTCACCCAGGACAACTAACAAAAGGATAATGATGGACAATGCCTGTCCCAAAAAACAGAAAGTATCTACAACTGCAAGCAAGACAGTTCCATCCATCTGACACATCAATCGGAAGCAGAGTGGGCATCATTATCCTAAAATCCTCAAGCTTGAAGAATGAACACACATGGGAGGAATGCAACTATGGACCAAATTAGATATTATTATTCTAGCAATGGAAGAACTTGTAAAATTGATATAAAGGCAGTGGTTACCAGAGGTTCTGAGAGGAGGGGAAGGGAAGAATAAGTATAACATGGGTCATTTTGGGGACATTGGATTGTTCTGCATGCTATTGCAATGACAGATACAGACCATTTTACATTTTGTCAAAAGCTATAAAATGGTGTGGTGCAAAGTGTATATCATAATGTAAACTATAGACCATGTTAGTAGCAATGCTTCAATATGTGTTCATCAGTTGTAACAAATGTACCACACTAATGAAAGATGTTGTTAATGGGGGAAAGTGTGAGAGGGGGAGGAGGTGGGGTATGTGGGAATTCCCTATATTTTCGATGTAACTTTTGTGTAATCTAAAAGTTCCTTAGGAAAAAAAGAAAAAAAAAGACTTGATAAATTCAAAGTAGATCCTACAACATAATATTCTAACAAAGGAGAACAGGATAAAGAAGAAAGGAAAACTGAAGGACGAAAAAAGGAAAAGGAGGAAAGGAAAATGAGACAGAGAACTGAAATAGAAAAATATTTTTCTTCTTTACATAATCATGCAATGGTGTCAAGCCTTACTTCCTCCACCCCTCCTTCTTTTCTTCTGCTTGTTTTATTAAGAGTGACTCCTTTGACCAAAAAAATTACCCCTCTGGGGCCACCTCTCCTGTGTGTCCAACACCCTTTTTAGTGCTATTATACTTGTCCCCAAAAGCTCAAAGCAGGTTCAAATTTACATAAAAGTTATTTGTTAGACATATAGATGAAAAACATATTTGAGCAACACAGGTAACTTTTATTTAAATTGGCCCTTAGTGTTCATATTGAATAATTTTCATTACAGGAGCCATAAAACCAGCAAATTATATCAATCCCACTCAATAAAAGAAAGTTGAATTTAGAACCCCTCTGTTGTTGCCTGAACGATAACAATTTAAAAATTAATAAATAAATTCCAAAATCATGTGTGATTAGGTGCATTTACCCATTACAAGAGAGAGAGCCGATTAACCTTCCGAATCTTAGGGGCCAAATGACTTTTCCAGAAAATATCGTAAAAGAGAAGTGCAAAAATTGCAATGCTTTCTCCTAAAGTTCTTTAATAACTTAGGAGCAAGTTGATTTTCCAGACATCAGTGCAAATGCATATTCCATGTTTTCAATGAAATCCTGATCCTTTTCCCTGGGCTCATAACTCCATTACCACCTCGAGCCAGAATGTCCATTTTAGGATATTGCAGCATGACGAGGGTGACTATACTGCAGGTTAAGATACTCAAAGCGGTTGTAACCCCAGCATCATGCTCAAAAGTCTCCAAGTCGGACTTCCAGGAAGAAAGAGCCTATTTCAGAGAGTACTGTCTCCATTCTGAAGACATTTGCTATATATAAAATTGTTTGCAGTATAAAATTTGGTCTGATTAAACCACAGCATTCTGTCTGCTGGACTGCAAGCTATCACAAACACATGAACAACTTATATAGTTTCCTGCTTTGTTTTGAAAGTTGGGGAAATAAAAGTTTATAAAAATATATGAATTAACACAGTAAAACAGCTGCACAAGTTAATGCACTATGATTAAAGAAACAAAGAAACAATATTAATATAACTCAATGTACACAATACATAAGTTCTTCCGTGATCTGGCCCCTGGCTATCTCTTTAAACTCCACCCCAACCTCCCCTTCCAGCTCAGCCCAAACCAGACCCTCACCACTACCACATGGCACAAACACTTCCCAACACAATATACTCCAGCCCATCATAAATGCATCACTTGCAGCTTCAGAAACTCTCTGAACTCCCTTTCATCCTGAAATTCAGATAAACTGATTCCTCTGCTTTATATTCCACCACATCCCCTACTCTCCAAAGTCATTCCCACAATTCTTCCTTTGACTAATTATTCTTTGTCCCCCCCAAAATATATGCAACCTTCAAAACTGCCAAGAATGGATATGGCATCAAAACAAATATCTTTTTGGCCTCTTTGATGGCACTCTTATATTCTGCTTTACATTACAGAATCTGGCTTTGCATTGACGTTTATTTGGGTTAATTAACAAACAAATGGTCCTGCCTGCTGGCAGAGAAGTTCATTAAACAATGAAAACCCCTTCTAGTACATTTCATTTCATACCAAATATTCTATACAGATTAACATATTGATATTCTAGCATCCACATTTATTGCACTTTTACCATCTTGGTTATGTTTCTTTTCCAAATAAGCCTCTAACTTCATGGCTTATGGCATGTTTTATTTGTTAAGCAAACAATAATGAGAATTACCATCTCCCTACATCATAAAATTGATAAAATCATCTTAACATAAGTACTTTGAGAAACTATAACAAAAATCCATGTATAATAAATCCTCATGCTTTTGTTTTCAATAAGTAGACAAAGTTAAGTAAATTACTGATAAATGGTAATAGAAATAACAAAAACATGAGTCATTTTTATGCTAGCTTCATCCTTATAATGATCATTATCTAATTGCAATTATCTAAGTGCTCTTTGATGTCAGCTTTGCTAGCAACAATCAATATCATAAAAAAAATTTTCGCTAAAAACATTTGCCCTTTGTTTAAAAGCTATCTATTTAAATACAGAAAACAGAAAACTGTGCAACGATGAGTATATCTGAAATTGAGGGAAGCCAGTATTGCTTTGTTACACCCAAAGATTGATTTACTTATTTCTCTCAAAATTTAACTTCCTGAAATGATGAGCCTGAGTTTAAGAAGTTGAACTAGTTCGTAAAATTTCTTCACTTTTAAGCTTCTTCCACCTCTGAGTATTTTCTAATTCTTAAACACTTCCTCTGTGCTAAGATCATGTGTCCCCATTCTAAAAAAAAAAAAAACAAGAGAATAAAGTTGAAAAAGTGAAAGGAAAGGGACCTTTCCTCACCATCAGGATGCAGGCTTATCTCAGCAGCCTCCTATTTTTAACCAGATTGCAAGTGGTATCTGTGATCAAAGGCCCAGAGCCCTGGAGGAACTCAGGCAAACAGCATGCAGCAGAATGCTTCCTGATGATCTGTAAGCAGGAAAGGACTTTTGACATGAAAGACAGCTTAAACAGAACAAGAATAGCAATAAACCAGCTGTAAAATGCTGAACGTTGCCCTTGAACGAATGCAAATTGTTCCAAATAATTTTTCCCTTCTTTGCAGCCTCTGGATACCCTGCTGAGACATTTAAACAGCCGCATATTTAGTGTACAAAAGCTTTTCTACATGGAAAAATACAGTATACTAATGTGTTTAGAATAAGGGAACCAAACTGTTCCACAATTCAGATTTGATGCCTCCTTTTCCTTTTGTTGAAAATGAGTTAATTAATGGCAGGCTTGTTTGGGATACGAACTGAGCTGCCAGTCAGTAATGTTGAAGGGTAATTTATTGGCTTAGAAATACTCAGCTAACCATTGAATTGGTTGTGAATTTAAAAATAAACGGGTTGTTGAGCCTTTATATAGAACTGTTCATGCAACTAGAATGTATATTTACCAAGAGATTAAGAAGTACAGTGCTTATTTTACTTTTTTATCTTCTATTAGACAGTATATACTATAGAAATACTATGAAGTTTATATATATTCCAAAAGAACTTTCCACTTTAAGAAGTGAGAATAATATCACTATATGATATGTAACAAAGTTACACAACACTTTAATATATAAGATTTCATTTAAACTTTCAAATATTTTAATGACATCACAAAACCCATTGAATATATACATAAAACAAAATTTTCTCTCTCAATGGATCTTGTTCTAATCACTTATATTAAATCCATATTTAAAATAACAGTAGTAGATTAAAAGGAAATCTTTTAATACTGCATCATTTTCAAAATCATGATAGCTAATAGATTGAGTAGTTTAGAAAATAATATGATTACAATTAAAAGTAATATTTTATTCCACAAGACAAAAATTACTTCAAATAATTTGACAATTCACTAGTAAAAGTTAGGCAGAAAAAAATTTTAAAGCAAACAAAAAAATCTTTAAAGTTACTTAGGAATATATATATATGTGCTTTACTTGATAGAGCAGATGTGTTACTTTCATATTAAATTTAAATAAAATATGTATTAATCAAAACATACAAAGTTCAATTAATGTTATAAACAAATCAATAGACTACAGTATCAAACTTTTCTGCAAAGAACAATTTCCTATAATAAATTATCACTCTAACTTTACTGAGTATACATTTCTACATCTGTCTAAAATTAATAAAATTCTTTGAGAAACTCAAATTGTGGTCTCATGATAAATATCCCCATATAACCATGTATATTTATTATATAGCCAGTGAGGCAAGATTTCTCTCTGCCTAAATACCAAAAATCACTGTTTAAAAAATTATTATTTTAAATGCAAATAAGCAGAGAATCTTTCTAAAGCAATCTGCAGTTTAAAAATATTTATGTTTGGAACCATCCTCTTGGAAACTCCTGATGGGGACAATTATAAAATATTACTCTATAAGTGCTTTTCTGCAAAAGTAATCAAATTATCAAAACTAGTTCCCTTTCCAATCATTAAAAAAGTGGCACTTTTTATCAATATTTATTTATGCGATGTCATGAAAATCTACATTTATTAGCAAGAGTACAAGTATGGATTAATATCGAATCCCTGTTCCCAGGGACTTGTTTCATGTTATACTTTGTTTTCACTTTTATGATAATAAATTATACACAAAGCCTCACTGTGCTTCATCAGGGAACCAACTAGACCACTAACATAACTGCTCTGATTTTAAACCATGTTTTACTTAAGACTAATTTTTCATCAGTGTTAGAGGTTAATAACACTGTTATTTCCTCTATTGCCTGGATTTAATAAAAGCAGTGGGGCCTAACATTTTGTAAGGCCAGGCAATGAGAGGAAATAACACAAATGTTAACCTCAAACATAAATGTAATGGTAATTACTCCAGTCTAGTTTTAAAATTAATGCCATTGGTAGTCTCCCAAGTGGCCAAAAAAAAAGCTCTCTCCTCGATGTTCACTCTCAAGATCAAGGTTAAAGACATATTATGCCATCAGCTCATATGTTTAGCAACATTTACGTACCATATCACTGTTTAATATATAAGCACATTATATTAAGAATAAAACACTGCAATAAAGTAATAAAACTGCAATTATATATTAGCTAAAGTGAACATATATATTGAAAATGTTTTAAAAAAAGTTGTCACAATACAGAAACATGGACCCATCATCTTATATAGAAAATATAAAGTCAAGTTACACAACAAGGTATGTAAATCTCCAAATTAAATACTTAAGAAATAGAAACAAGAAAGACAATTTAATCTATATCTAACCGGAACTTTTAAAAGGGCACCTATGAAATTTCCATTTTTTTTGTTTGTTTCCCACTCTTTCTAAAAATACATTGTGTGTATTTTTATTCACATATGTGTTAACTTTTTTCTAATTGATATAAATTTTTTCTAATGTTTTAGCAGGTAGGATTAATTTCAGCTTTATGTCATGTCAATAAGGCCTTCTATAGCATCACGTCATGTCAACAGCCTTTTTGTAAACCTATGTCAGCAATTTAAAGATTGTTGTCTATCCATTATTTCATATCCTCAGATCCTGAGGTGGGCACACAAAGAACCAAATTTCAAATATGATTTTTGCAACTCTGCTAAGCATTTTGTAGGTCCACCAAAGTGAAAATGACCCAAATTTTCACCTTTTAAAAAATACCATTCTTATTATGTAATTCAACCAACCATTATTCCCTACCATCTTTTCATATTTAGTTTACAAGAGCAGAAATGTTCCTCCAAACTGTTGGATGACCCACGGGGATTTCATTAGAATGTTTTCATAATAAGTTTCTTGGGTGCTTGGAGCCTGTCACTCATTTCTTCTATTCTTCAAAGTATAGGTACTACGTGGACAGCCAAACTATATTTACTGATTGATATTTATATAATGGTGGAACTGCGAAGAAAAGATCTTCATTTAACCCAGTCCTACAGTATAGCTTTCATCGTATATCAGGTATCTAATTCCTTATCAGGCCCCAATTACAAAGACTGAGGGAATGTCAAAGCCTAAGCACTGAATTTATCTTGTCCTCTGACAATTGGCAGGTAGAGTAGGAACTGCAGCAGTAACTGGTTCTTTAAAAGAAAATTCTTGTTAATAAGGCAAATATAAATTATGATGACAATGCTATCGAAAATGTACATAACCTGCTTTGTCTTCAAAGAAGTGAAAATCTTTATCACCCCATAAAGCACAGAGAGAAAAAAAAAATTTCAAATAAGCCTGCAGGAAGTTTCAGAAAGGGAAATTTAATATTTGGCTGATGAGAAGGATCACCTGTGGCCCAGAGTCATGAGCAAGGCCACTTAAAGAGGTGGAGAACCCTCCTCAGGTGAAGTCAGTGCCTTTGTTGTTTGCTTACACTGGCTCCCTTGTTGGGAGGTGACCTCCGCAGTACTGAAAACTGCCGAAAACTCCTGGCTGAGTGAAACAATAAACACGGTCTCTGATGATAACCTCTGGCGCACTCTAATGTCTTCTAAGACATTCACTCCATTCTGCAACAAGGTAGAATAACATTTGAGGTCAATAAATTGGTGGTTGAAGGAGAGATGAGTCAGTAGTGGCGGAGGGAGGCAATGCAGCATGACGGCTCATTGTTAAGGGGAGTGGGGAGAGTTGACATCTGTATGTTACATGAACACATTGTTTTATTACTCGAGTTACAGAAATCAAGATATATTCATATGTTTCAAGAGGTTATTGAGAAGGTCATAGGCAAGAGACAATACCAAATGAGGTCACCCATATTCAGGATGTATTTGACTCTGGGAAGTCGTTTAACCAAAACAATAAGGAGATAATTTTGGAGAAATTAAGCATCAATGGACTTTACGCTATTTATTTCAGCATAAGATTCTGTCAAACCCTGAGAAACTTCTACTTCAGGAAGATCAAAGTTCTTCCAGGACTCACTCACTGTTTTTTCATTTGAGTAAGGCTTAAAAATTTGCTCTAGGACCTGAATCCTAGAGCAGTTCACAATGCTAAGCAGAATGAGCAGGCTTTTTGCAGCCCTGGGACAGCCTGCAATCAGAGCCCAGTCTTTCTGAACCTGATCCCCCAGGCTGGTTGGCAGTCAGCTGTAACCAAAGGAAATTGACTAAAGTCACTTAGGGTTTCCTAATTAAGGATCCTAATAACAGAAGGTTTGTATAAGCATAGCTTAAATATAAGGAAGGAGCAATCATCAAGGACTATTTAAAGATATAGTAGGACTTGTTTCAATAACAGTCAGACATAGCCAAAAGTTTATGAACTCTATGCAAATATTTGGGCAAAAAATCATTTAGATGAGCCCAAGATCAATTACTCTTCCAAAAACACAAGAAATATTAATTATATACAAGTATTATTCATAAGAAACATTTATGAATCAATACTAGGAAGAATTAGAGATGATACTTGCCCATTGGACTTAGAATTTAAATTTAAAAGCAAAATGAATACTTTTAAAAATCCAGAGACATTGAAGTGTAGGTAATAAAGCTATAGGTAATAGAGATGATATTTTCATTTCCCACTATTGATTCACCTGAAAACTAAATACTTAGTAACAGTGCAACTGGCATTACAAATGCACCTACCAAATAAGAACATAGAAAGTCATTGCCGCCACCTGGCATAAGATATTTTAAAATAAAATTTAAAGAAAATAGGAAATTCTGATAAATATCGCTAATCTAGTATCTCATCTTGATACCCCTTGCCTTGGCATCCCCATCTCACCCAGAGCAGGGAGCTAGGTGCGTCAATTCTGGGAATGGAAGGACCATAGTTTCAGAAAATCATTATGGTACTTTAGTTTGTATGATTCCTTAACATTAAAAAATAAGTAAATAAACAAAATAGAAAAAAAAAGTTTCCTTCTTAATGATTTCTAATAATCCTCCCAGTACAGTGTGAGGTAGCGTTGATAGAAATTGCTTTAAAGCTGAGAAATAAAAGACTCCACAACTTTTTCTAAGGCCTAGTTAATAGATATTCTAGAACTAAAATTGATGCCCTCCAACCTTAAATCAAAGAAATCCCTCTGCTATACCAAACCACCTTCCATTTCATCCAGATTCTTAGGTGCATGAGCAACTAAACTGATTTGCCTTGTCCTTGCAGATATTTCATGGGAGTCTTCTACTATTTGAAACAAATGTATTAAAACCTTGGTAAAGCAAAATAAAGAAAATCTGAAAGTTATTCTGCATCTGTTTTTGTTACACATGGTAACCAAGGAGACAAAAACACCGACAGGCCCTTCTTGTGCTACCAGTAGTTGAGTATTGGTATTTTATGTCCTTGAGGGCCATATTTGATTTTTTTAAGAGACAGAAAATAAACAAAAACTGTATGTGCTGTTTCCTCTGTTTGCAAAGACTGTGACCCTTGACTCTTATAAATCTATTCAAAGCTTTAGTCTGGAGTTTGGGTGTTTCCGGAATGTTTAAAATATAGCTTGAGATTTATAGAGCTGCAAACTCTTCTTGGCTTTTCTTGGTCCATTTTATTTGATAAAACTTAACTGGTAAACAAAGTGGCTGCACGTCCTCTACAAAACATCCATTAGGTTATCTTGCTTTATAACAAACTAGGGTTTATTTGCACGAAGAATTAATGAGAGGGGTTATTGAAGGACTTCAGGCTCTTCTCTCTTTCCACTAAAGGATAAGTTATTTTCAATACCAATACTAATTAATGCAAATTAAAGGCATTCAGAACATGCCTTTAGGTGGTCTAGCTCCATTGACAAAATAGAAAAAGTTGTTTCTTTTAAAAAGTCCTTTGAGGGGCTTGACGTTATAGCAGCTGAAATTTCTATTAGTGTATATAAAGCCCATGGTACCTCAAGGTCTGAAGAACATGAAATTTTCCTTAAGTAGTAGTTTAGCATTGCTATTTGAAATATGGCCCTATAATAATTGCTGTATGTTATATATTTCATAATGAATATATCATTGGTATTTAAATTAGTTGAGAGTAACTTAATACATTTCTATGTCTAGAAACACTGCAAGTTAGAGAAAAAGCCTGCCTTATTAAATCTAGCACTTCAAGATATATTTTAAGAGTTTATCATTGGACCAGAACACTGAGTAGCTTTGCCTGGTGACCCACTAGATACAGATAATGGCAGTGCTGACCTTTCTGACTAAAATCATCAGTCCTCAAAGTAGAGGCAGAATGTCTTAATCTCATTTTAAGAGAGCCATCCTAAAATCTCTGTTGACAGTTGGCCACTCTGGACCATACCCAATGTGGACAGATTTCTGACCACCCTGTTTCATCAGAACAGCAGTTTCTAAAGTAATATGCTTGCTTCCCAGAGGATACACAAGATGGTGCTTTCATACTGATTTTTAACTAAAAAAAAAAAAAAAAAAAAAAAAAAAAAAAAAAAAAACAACTAAGTTTACTAGTATTTAGTATACAGATTGAAATTGGTTCCATCACTTATGCTTTAGGTCAGAGAGACTTAGTGAATTTATACATTATGCTACAGGAAGTAGAAAAATGTTTACAAAATCTAGGAGTAGACATTAAAATCTACTGTTTCATGAAGAAATTTGCTAGTTTCCTCATGGTAGAGTCTTTAAAAGATTCATAAAATTTGAATATAAGTGACATGGTTTCTTTTACAAATATATATATATATTTATAAAATCAACTGTTCCAAGTTTGGACCTTTTCTGCAATGAAAAATGCTTGCTTAGCAGATATTTAAACACATGCACATGTGCACACATGCACATACACACATACACACACCCTTAATACATACATCCCATGTAAAAGAGGCATTTTTAATAAGTGAGAAAATGGTTGTTTTGAGAAAAAAAATGCCTGCTATCAAGATGGAATTTTGAAAACAGATGTTTGGCAATGTTTTCATCATTATGCAATGTTGTTACTGAAAAGAATTTTAGTGTGTCAACTATAAGACTTCAAAATTTAAATATTCTATATTTAATATAAATATAGAATTTTTGTTCATTTTTGTTAAGAGCATTTTATTCAGAACTTTTGCATCTATGTTTATAAATGAGATTGACTTATAATTTTTTTCTTGTACTGTTTCTCTCTAGCTTTGGTGAGTTGGGGGCCTTTCCCTATTCAGTTTCTGAAAGAGTGCCTAACATAGATTTCATCAGTTCCTTGAAGGTTCAGCAAAACCTCTATGTAAAATTACCTGTTTTGTGCCCATTTTGTAAGTAGATTTTTGACAACTGATTAACTTATCAATAGTTTTAGATTAGCTTTTTTATTTCTTCTCCTGTCAATTTTGTTAAATTACACTCTTCTAGAAAATTGACCAGTTCACCCAAGTATTGCTATAGAGTCCCTCATAGATCTTGCAGTTGATTTATAATATCTCTGCTATACATATAGTCATATTCATTCTTTTATAATAATATTTTCTATGCCTTCTTACATTTTTCTTGATCAGTTTCATCAGAAAATTTTCTTTCTTATTTGTCTTTCTAAGGAAACAGATTTTAAATTTGTTAATTCTCTCTGTTTCTTTTGCTTCCTATTTAATTAATTTTTATTCTATCTTTATTATTTCCTTCTGCCTACTCTCTGAGTTTACTCAGCCTGCTCCTCTTTTTCTAACTCCTAGCGCTGAATCCTTAGCTTATTACTTTTCAATTTATCTACATATTATCATATGAATTTGAGATAAAACTTCCTACAAAGACCATTTTAACTGCCCTCTACAATTTTTAACATATGGTATTTCATTCCTGTTTAATTCTAACTTTCATTTTTATTTCTTCACATTGTAGTGGGTTAAAGCAGTTTCTGGAGTAAAATTGTCTGAAATCTCAGTTCCATCTTTCATTAAATCTGTGTTGAACCTACCAATAGGGTTATGTTTTGGTTTTTTTTTTAAACACAAATTGCTTTTTTTTCCCAAGAATTATTTTTATTTTATTTATTCCCCACCCCCTCAACTTGTGCTCACTGTCTGCTTTCTGTCCATTCACTGTGTGTTCTTCTGTGTCTGCTTGTCTTCTCATCTTGTCTAGGAGGCACTGGAAACTGATCTTGGGATCTTCCAACATGGGAGAGAGGCACTAAATTGCTTGAGCCACCTCAGCAACCTGGCTTGTTGTGTCTCTTATTGTCTTTTTCCTCTGGGTCTCTTTTTTGTTGTGTCAGCTCTCCACGTGGGCCCACTTGCCTTCACCAGGAGTCCCTGGGAATCGAACCTGAGACCTCCTGTATGGTAGACAGGAGCCCAATCGCTTGAGCCTCATCTACTTCCTGCCCAAAGGGTTTTATAAGGAATAAGATACTACATATGGTACAGCACTTGACTGATGATAAGCAGTCTATTAAAACTGGCTGCCATCATCATCATTATTTTCATAAATGTCATCATTATTAGATCCATGAAACATTTTGGGGAGTTGCTTTATAATTCAAAATGCATGTGTCTGGGGGTCTATTTTTAAATATTGATATGTAGTTTTATTGCCTTATGATCAGACAATATCATTTTGATTCTTTGATATTTGATGTGATTTGCTTTGTGGTCTGATATATGGTCAGCTGTTTCATTCACAAATATTTGAAAAAAATCTCTATATTCTCTAATATAGAGAATATATATTTACTCATTGCTGGGTAAATGTTTTTATACACATACATTAGACCAAATATATTGTGTTATTCAATTTGTCTGTATATATAATAAAAGATGTAAAATTCATCTATCTGTACCTCACAAAGTTGTTTTAAAATCATTTGTGTGGATTTGCTAATTTCTTATTGAAATTATTCCAATTTTGCATCATGTGTTTAATGGTATGTTGTAACTTGCATACAACTTCAAAATTGTTACATCTTCTTGGGAAGTAGCAAATTTATCATTGTGAAATTACCATTTTCTTCCTTAGTAAAGATTTTTTTTGTTTCCAGTCTATTTAGTGTAATAATATAATATTTGCCTGGTATATATTTTCCAGTTTGTTTTGTTTCAAACTTTCTTCATCATTGTTTTGCTCTGTTGCTTATAAAAAGGCACATGGATTTTTTAAAAATTTCTATGGTCTAACTGGTGTGTGTTTGATCATTTTGCATATATTATAATATTTTTATATATTTGGATTCTTCTCTACTATTGTGTGTTGTGTCATGCTTTTTATTTCCCTCTCCTTTCCTGGGTTTCCTGAATTATCTTTAGTCTCTATTTTCAATCTTAGTTTTTTATTCATTTTGTTTTGTTTTTAGTGGAGACCTTTATGTTTTGTTTTGTTCATTTTTAAGTTTTGGCATATGAGTTTAATTGTCTGCTAAAGCATCCAGATGGAAATATGTGGTAAAAGGATGGAAGCAAGGGTCATAAATTTAGGAGAGAGACAGGCATTTTTAAACTAGCATTTCTGACATTCACCAGTTAAGACATTCACCAGATTGGACCAAATTAACTTTAAAGATAATTTATGTTCTTCTTAACATTCTTTAAATGCCAAGTTTTCTTTGACAAATTTATCCAAAGAACTACTTTTTTTTTATTTAGAATTTATGTTTTATGTTTTTGTAACAGATGCCCTAAGTTGATGTTCATCAGGATAACTTTCTCCAAGCTCTTAAAGTTTATACTTTCCCTTTAAAATGTATAAGTATATTTTAATTAAGTTGTCATTCTCAAAGATATTCTGCAGGAAAAAAAGTATGAATTATGCATCTATAAATTATTGTTTACTTCTGTTATAGTGTAGCAATTTATCATTTAACCCATAGTGGTCTATCAACTGAGTAAGGGTTAGTTTCTTGTTCTCCTCAGATACAGTGGCCTGCAACTCAAAAAGCAATAGCTGGCTACAGTTCTTTCACTTTTTTATTAACAAATGTATCCAAGATAAGTCTATTCTTTTCTTCCTAAACTCCTGAGAGTTGTGCATTAGATTTCCTTATTCAAGGTTCATGTTTCCAAATTTCTATTTGTTATTGTTCATTTTCATTTTTTCCTCTGCATTCTAGACTATTTCCCTAGATATAGTCTCCCATTCACTAATTCTCTCTTAAGTTGTATTTAATCTGTGCTTTATCCTAACCTTTGTCCTCTTAAAAAAAAAAACTAAAATCTTTATTTCTATGTGTTACAATCTACCATTCCTGTTCTTTTCCCCCCCAATTCCCTCTCTTATTCCTTTATTTATTTCCATTAATTCCTTTAACTCTTTAAACGTTTAAAAATAATAATATCTTCAGATTATCTACCTCACATTTTTAATTATTGCTCTTCTCTTTTTTGAATGCCCCTAACATGGTGGATTGTTTCCTAATATAGTTTAAAATTTTTTATTTGTGATAATCTTCACCTACAGGATTTTGTTTATTTGATATTTCTCTTCTTCCTCAGTTGTGGAAATATTCTTATGCAGCAGTTTACATTTGCTTCTGCAAAGAACCTTAATGACTTCACCATTTTCATATAAAAATTTTGGCTTAAGATTCCTCTACCAAGTGTCTAATGTAAAGTCAAACTCCTTATTTATCACAAGAAAATTATTCTTCCATCAATATACTTGATCAGGGATAATATTTTTGTCATTTTCCTGGTCTAGTAGCCAGGGTCAGTTAGCTCTCCCTGGTAGAAGGAATTACTCTTTCATGACCCTGACAAATGCACCTTGTCATTAAAATGATAATGACAACTTAATTAAAAAATCTAATGTATCTGAGATCTAGTACTCTACCTTACATAAGCTAAAGACTGTTTATTCTGTCTCTGGGAAAGGGTGTGAAACCATAATTGCTTATTCTGAGGGGCTATCTTGAGGTTTCATATACCCTGGACTGCCATACTTTAATTTATGCACCAATACTGACTCTAGGTTTCCTCTTCATTTATCCCCATCAGGAATTTTCTGTTACTGAAGCTTAAATATACATTGTTTTATTTTCATTCATTGTATCCAGAACAATCATACTTTTTTGCTTTTGTTGTTGTTGTTGTTATTTCTTTGTTTGTTTTTAGAGCAGAAAGGTCTAGCTTAGTTCAGTCTACAAGTTGCTAGAATTGCAAGCAGCAATTTGGTTATGCAAATTAGTCTGTGATGTCTTTAAAGGATTTTTATATCTTTATGTAACACATAACATTAAGTTTTACTAATTTTGAGAATGACATTGGGAAAGGGTTTATTCATTTTCTATATAGGTGTCTAAGAGAAAACACTTGTTATTTTAAAAGTCATAGAAAAAGGAAGTACATTTAGGAGAATTCTGGTGACAAGAGACAGACATTTTGCAAAGAATAAGCTTCATATTTTAAATGAAGAATTAGAAATACTCAAAAGTATATCATTTACATTCTATTAGCCACTATCCACTTACCAACTCTTAACTGTTTCTATTTCCATTTATTTATGACAAAAGAGGACAAGCAAAAAGTAGACAGAAAGAGTCAAACTATAAGCAAATTTGTTCAAAAGAAATGGATCAATATTTTTTTTCTTGCAGAACTAGTTGACTAAAATTTTAATTCAAACTTACCACAGGCATTATTAGGTCTTTCATTCACACTATGTTTTCCTTCTTCTGGGCCCATTGTATTTCCTGTCCCTTTGAAATTAAACTTGGCAGATGGACTTCTTTGCCAATAAATGTGAGTGGAAGTGCTCAGCTGGCTCCAAGAGTGAGGAAAGCCCCTTGGTGAACAAGTGCCCAGCAGGTTCTCAAGGTGGGAGAGCTGTGAAGCAAACAGGTATGGGTATGGGCACCCAGTTGGCTCATGAGGAGAGAGATGTGGGGGGAAGCAAGATAGGGCAGGCGGACCAGATCTTAGCCAATTCCTAGAAAAGAAAAGATGTCAGCTGGTGCTCAAGTGACTCTAGAGAGAGGGAAGGAGGAGCTGATCAGGCATACTGTCACACCTACTTGCCCTGGGAGAGAGGGGAAATGGGTCAGTGAAGGGGTGGGCTGACAGGCACCTAAAAGCGTGGGTGAGAGGGAAGACAGAACAGGCAGCCAGCAAGCCGACAGATGGCCAACCAGCCTGAGGGAAAGCAGATGGGGAAATGCAGATGGAGAGCTGTCAGGTGCCCAACTGGCCCAGAAAAGAAGGGAGCCACAGAGCTTGCCTGTGGGTTGTAAGGCACTAGATGGGGGACATGGAGCTGCAGGACAATCAGCCTTGCAACAGGGAACTTAGACTGAGATTCTTTTTAGTGTTTTTTTGTTGTTGTTGTTGTTTTATTTTTATTTTTGTTTTAATTCTTTATTCTTTTCTTTTTTCTCTACATCCATGTACCTGACCTGCAGAAGGCAGGCTACAGGGTGATTGATTGGTGAACATTGGCAGCCTAAGATGGTTTCCAGTGGCCTGAGAGAAAGGTCTGATTTTTCTGGGGTTTGTTTTTTTTTGTTTCTTTTTTCTCTATTTTTTTAATTTATTTTCTTTCTTTCATTTTTCCCTCTTCCTCTGCCTTTCTTTAGTTCCACCTTATCTTATTTGGTCTTCATTTTCTTTTTTCTCTTCACAACTTTCCAGTCTTATTTAATTTTTTTCCTGTTCCTTTTTTTTTTTCCTTTTTCTTCTTCCACCTTTATTATTCTTATTCTTTTTTATTTTTTATGATTTTCCACTCTTATTAGTTATTTTTTCTCACTCTTTTATGGTTATTTTCCATCCTTTTATTATTATTAGTTATCTCTTCTACTTTCTTTCACTTTTTATGGTCTTAATATTTTTTCAGAGGAATGTGGTCAACTACAAGGATATAGAATAAGTGGAAAGATTGTGAAAGTGGACCCTTAACATAAAAGAAAATGAAATAAAACCTTAAACTAGAAAGGGAACCTATACAACTGAATAATCCTATCAAGATAAGCAGATGCCTAGATATCATCAAAAAATTGCAGTACATGCTAAGAAACAGGAAGACATGGCCAAGTCTAATGAAAAAACTAAAAAACAGTAGGAGACATGGAATGTGGAACAACTAATCAAGGCTGTCCAAACAAATATCATGAATCAACTTAATAAAGTGAAGGAAGAAATAAAGGATGTTAAGAAGACATTGGGGGAATATACAATTGTAAAGATACATAAAAAGATAAGAAATCTGATGGTGATAAAAGGAACAATGCAAGAAATTTAAAATATGCTGGAAGCACATAACAGCAGATTTTAACAGGAAGAGAAAAGAACTAATGATGTTAAAGATAGAACATCTAAAATCAGATAGTAGAACAGATAGATTAAAAAATAGAAACAATCACAGCAGGGATAACACAAAAAGCACAAACATATGCATTATAGGTATCCCAGTAGGAAAAGCAAAGTGAAAGGGAGCAGGAGTGTTGGAGGAAATAATGGCTGAAAATCTCCCAACTCTTATGAGGGACATGGAAGTACATGTCCAGAAAGTGCAGTGCACTCCAAACAGTATAAATCCTATCAGGCCTACCCCAAGATACATACTTATCAGATTGCAAAAATATACAAGCCAAAGAGAGAATTCTGAAAGCAGCAAGAGAAAAGAGATCCATCACATACAAGGGATGCTCAATGAGATTAAGTGCTGATTTCTCATCTGAAACCATGCTAGCAAGAATGCATTGATAAGACAGAGTTAAGATGCTAAAAAAAAAAATACTTGCCAGCCAAGAATTCTGTATCAAGCAAAGCTGGCATTCAAAAATGAAGGAGAGTTCAAAATATTCACAGATAAACAGAAACTGAGAGAGTTTCTCAACAAGAGTCCTGCTCTTCAAGAAATACTAAAGAATGCTTACTTCGGCAGTACATACACTAAAATTGGAAAAACACAGAGAAGATTAATATGGCCCCTGCACAAGGATGACATGCAAATTCATGAAGCGTTCCAAATAAAAATAAAAAAAAAAAAAAGAGAGTTCTGCATGTTGAAAAGAAAAAGCAGGAAGAGAATGTAGAAATGAAGATTATTAGTAAGAGTAACTAAAAGGATAAAAAGAGAAATAAAAGCAAAATATGACATACATAAACCTAAAGAAAAAAATGGCTAATGTAAATACTGCCTTGACAGTAATAGCCTTGATTGTTAATGGAATACATTCTCCAATCAAAGGCACAGAGTGGCAGAATGCATAGGGAAATATGACCCAGCTATATGCTGTCTACAAGAAACTGACCTTAGACCCAGGGACTCAAGGAGGTTGCAAGTGAGTGGTTAGAAATCATGCAAACAACCAAAAAAGGGTGGGAGTACCTATAATATCAGACAAAATATACTTTAAATGCAAAACTATTGTAAGAGACAAAGAAGGACACCATATATTATAAAATAGGTAATCTATCAAGAAGGAAACAGTCATAAATATTTATGCACCAAACCCGGGTGCCCCAAAATATATGAGACAAACAATGGCAAAACTGAGGGGAGAAATAAATGCCTCTACAATCATAGTGGGGGACTTTAATACACCATTATCACCATTAGACAGAACACATAGAGAGTTAATAAAGAAACCTTGAATAATACATTAGAGGATCTAGACCTAATAAACATAAGCAGAACATTACACCCAAAAACAGCAGAATATGCATTCTTCTTGAGTGTACATGGATCATTCTCCAAGATAAACCACATGCTAAGTCACAGAACAAGTCTCAATGAATTTAGAAAGACTGAAATTATACAAAGTAATTTCTCTGACCACAATGGAATGAAGTTAACATTAATAAGCAGCAGAGAATCAGAATAGGCACAAATATATATAAATTAAACAACACACTATTCAACAATCAGTGGGTCAAGGAGGAAATTGCAAAAGAAATCAGTAACTACCTTGAAACAAATGAAAATGAGAAGACAACATATCAAAAATTATGGGAAGAGAGCAGATGTAGCTCAGTGGTTGAGCACCTGCTTCCCATGTAAAAGGTCCTGGGTTCAATCCCTGGTACCTCCTAAAAATATATATAAAAATAAAAATAAAATAAATAAGTAAAATTATGGGATATAGTCAGAGCAGTGCTGAGAGGGCAGTTTATAGCTACAAATGCCTATATTTAAAAGAAGAAAGAGCTAAAATCAAAAACCTAACTACACAGCTGGAAGAACTAAAAAAAAAAAAAAAA
>JAQZBX010003180.1:0-47717 GCA_029593785.1 Cabassous unicinctus
CTTTCCAACTTTTATATACAACTGAACCATCTACTCCATTCCTCTATATTATGTTATCTTATTTATCCATCTATTCTCCGTAGACATTTTTGCTGATATTTTCTTTTTACTTACTTGTTTTCTTACTCCCTGCCCCTGTCACCAGAATGTGAGGTCCATGAGAGGTCTCCCCTGTCTCCTTCACCACTTTACCCCCTCAAAGTCTAGAATAGTACCTGGTACCTGGCACTCAACAAAATTGAGTAAGTAGATGTTAAGTGCATAAAAGATTCTTCATCATTTAATAGTATTACTAGGGTTTATATTGTCTCAGAAGATCCACAAGGAAATGACTACTTTGGCAGAGCCTGCCACAGAACCTCTCTCAAGTGGAAAGGGCTGATCTGGGCAGTGGAGCAGCTGCCCCACTTCTGCCTCTGCCATTGACTCTTTGTGACCTTGAACAAGTTACTTAGATTTTATGGACCTCTGTTACCTCATCTTTAATACTAGAAGATTAGATCTGATGTTCTCTAAGTGTCCTTTCCACCCTGACATTTCACAATGCTACACTAACAAACACACAGTGAGTTAAAATACATGTCACAGTTTATTACTTTTGTGTTACAGTAAGGAAGACGATGGTTTGGAAGGAAAAAATAAGATTTTTTTGTAAGACTTCTAAAGCCATAAAATTCAATCATCCCAGTAGGTGATTATTTTTATACCTATAGATAAGATCTTCTCTCCAGAGCACACTTTCCATAGAATAGTATGGAAGGAGCAAAGAAAGTATGAAACTTCCCCAAGGCCATAACAAGTCAAGAGTAGAAAGAATAACCGTTTCTTAGCTTTGACTTTCATGCATCTGTTAAGATGTGTATTCTCCAATTTAGTGAGTTATGGGGTACATATAGAAATGCAATTATATCAACTACACAGATGAGATTAGTGAATTTGCACAGACTTTGTACTAAAGTGATGCCTTGCAGCTTGCCATTGCTGGAGGTAGAGCTGCATTTCCTTTCCTCTTGAGTTCTCATTGCAATCACCCCAAAGGGAAGGCAGCATAGTGCTGTTGACTACCTGAGGGTGGGGTATCCCTCTTTTGTTCCAGAGCTTGGGGGACTTCTTATTAGTCTTGTCACCTTGGGTAAGGCAATCAGCAGTTCCCAGCCTCAATACCCCATCTCTAAATTGAGTATGACATAAATAACAATTTTATCTGCATCATTAGAGAGATACAAATGTTAGAAATTCACACTCTTTATAATGGAAGACTTCAATTCACTTAAGTTATGTTGAAATAATAATAATAATAATGATAATAATAATAGTGTCTTTCTAAACATAAAATTCAGTGTCCTCTTAACTTTTCCTGAAATATTTCATGGCATTTTGTGTGTATGTCTGGTGAGATATTCCAGGCAGTGAGCTAGGTGATGTAGAGATTGTCAAGTCACGTCTCAGTATAAAACTGGGGAAGCAAAAGTTAACTAAGTTTGAGTTCTCGCTTTGCCACTTATTTGCTGAGTGGTCTTTGTCAGCACATGTAACCTAAATCTCTGAATCTTGCTTCCTCTTCTGCAACATGGGAAACATTTTATCCTAACTTGCAGGGCCTTTTCATAAGTATAGGCACTGACCACAGTAGCTGCTATTATTTAAGGAACTTCTGTGTAGGAAAATAATTTATTTCTTTTATATATACTTTTATATATTATAAAAGCATAAATATTTTTCTATAAATATTTACTCTTTTCTATGTTATGAAAGATTTGTAGATTAAATTATTTTATAAATATTTAATTCTTTTATATATAAGTTTAAATATTATAAAAGATTAAGAGGGGTGTAAAGTGCTTCAAAATGGAGCTATTTAGACATTTAGGGCACACAGTAGTCTTCTTTATTTATAACGGGGGAAGGGTAATTCTAAGTTGAGAGAACTTTGGGGAAATTGTATGGGGAAAGGACAGGGTGGCAGTTTGAAATTCTTTTATGAATCCCCAAAAGAGAAAGATTACTTTCCCATTCTTGTGGGTATGAGACCTTTTCAATTGGACTACCTTACTGAGGCATGACTCAGGTTGAGCCTCTGCCTTCTTGCTGAGTCTGATATAAATGGAGACAGACAGAAAAAGGGAGCTCTGCCATATTTGATCCTGCCATGGGAGAGAAAGGACTCCAGTTTTGCCTACAGCTGAGCTGCAAGAAGAGAAGTGCCAAAGAGGCTAAAAGAGCTGAGGTCCAGGGAGTAATGAGCCCTATGTCTGATAGCTCACAGCTGAACTCAGGAAGAAAGCAGAACATCCAAGACTGATAGAGAAGGCCCAGAAAGAGACATGCCCTTTGCCTACTTTCCCAGAGCTGAGCTCTGGGAGACAACGGTATATTCTGGAATAGAAAGCAGAGACCTCGGCAGAGATCGGTGGACATCTTGCATCACCGCATGACAGTCAACTTTGGTGAGAAAGCACCTCTGATGGTGCCTCGATTTGGACTTTTCATAGCCTCAGAACTGTAACATTTTATCCCAAATAAATCCCCTTTATAAAAGCCAGTGCATTTGCATTGGCAGCCGTTTGGCAGCTTAATTCACATTGAAGGAATGGTAGAGAAATTGTATGTAGAAATGAAGCAGTTCAGGTTTTTGTTTATTTCAAATGATGGGGCAGAGAGGGTGAAAATAAGGAAGAGAGGAAAGAAGGGAGGAAGGAAAACTGGAGGGTTTTGTATGTCTCAGATATTTTGCAACATGCGCTATAGATTAACTCATCTACTTTCACTGAAGGAAGAAGACATTTGAGCTGGAGAGCAGTATAATAGGAACATTAATATCAGAAGAAAACTACAGGCAGGGAGATGAGTTAAAAATCTATCCCTGTGGTCTATGTCTAGTTGTCTATCCCATTCTTCATAGAAATAGGAAGGAAAATAATGACATAACACTTATATGGAAGTATGGCCTGGGGAGTGACTGGTTTTGAGGAGCAAAGTAGACTCTAAAACTGTGCTGACAAAGGAAACTGAAAGGCAAGCCACATGACTAACGATATTTTCTTGTAACCACGTTACAAAAAGTAAAAAGAAACAGGTTAAATACATTCCATAATATATTTTATGTTTGCCAATATATCCAAATAGTATCACTGCAGCATGTAATTAATAAAAATTATTAGAACTAGTTTACATGATTTTTTTCATATTAAATCTTCAGACTTTGGTGCATCAGTTACATGGAAGGCACATCTTAATTCACATTGACCACATTTCATAGGCTCATTGTCTAGTATTGGACAGCACGGGTCTAATACGTCTTTAATCTTGGATATGGGTGAAAATGCAAGAAACATTAACAGAAAGATAGAGGGTAAGAAATAGAAAGTGTTGATTCTAGGAGGGAAGTTAGCAGATTTTGAACTCAACTTGCTGATTTTAAGGCATAGGTGAGGCAGACAAGTCAATATGCTGTGCTAAAGCCAGAGAAGCGGATAAAATGATGGGAGAGCAGTGTAGGGGGAGCAATCTGGGCCAGCACCTGTCCATCAAATGACACATTAGGGACAGGGGTTGAGGTGGAGGTGGTAGGAGAAGGTTATGAGCACTGAGAATGGAGGCTGAAGACAATGGCATGAAATGAGCCCCCGGGGAAGGAAATGGTATCTGAGACTCAGAAGCTCACAGGGGTGCAGGGAGCAAAGATTCTCAGCAACAGCCAAAGAACAGTGGCAGAAGGCATCCCCACTGCCCCCAAGATGGCTTACATTTAGGAATACCAAATTCTCACATTCTAAAGGCACAGAGGGTGTCTAGAGTCTCTGCTGGCAAATACTGAGAACCAGCCATCAAGAAAATCAGGATTTCCCACTACCAGTAATTATGATGATAATGGTGCCTCCATAACAATGATCAGTGATAACAACCCCCATTTGCTAACCAGCTGCACTGGGCCATGCACTGTGATACACACACATACACATAGATATACATATACACATACTGTATATATGTAAATATATATTACACACACATAAACACACACTATTTTATATTCTTACAACAACCACTGAATATGGTGGTATTATTTCAGTTATATAGAAGATGAAATTGAAGCTCAGAGGTGAAGTAACTCAACTTAGGTCATGCAGTAAGGATTTGAGTCCAGGTGGGTTTGGCTTCAAAGAACATGCTTTTACACCAAATGTCATACACATCTGCCAAGAAAGAATGAAGGGAAAGCAGGAAAAGGATTAAGTCCAGGCAACTTTGTCCTGTGTGATGGTTCTGTCAAATGAGGAGGAATGTGGTCGTGGAAAAGAACATATTTGTACATGATATGTGCAGTTGGTTACATAATTCACGTGTATATGCATCTGCAAAACAAATTCTTATATATGTCTGTGTATAATATATATATACACAAGCATATGTATGCACATATGCACTTGACACATGGTTTGTTTGTTTTGTTTTGTTTTGTTTTTCCTTTCAGATCCATAACCTAGGCCCTATGTAGTAGGTGTTTAAAATAGGGGGAAAGGAAATGAAAAGAAATTAATATTCGTTTAGCTTTTGAATATAATAGCTTCATTGTGCCAGGCTTTGTAATAAATATTTCCAGCTGCTAGTTTAGACAGATTACAAAAGCGTCTGATTTGATCCTTATAGATCCATGAGATATGTTATCACCGATGAGCAAACTGAGGCTCAGAGAGGTTAAGTAAAAAAAAAGCTTCGTGACTCTACCTGTAGCTGTAGAAATAGACATGAATCTGTTTAAAATTTGTTATGATTAATCCAGTTTCATGGCCAGGCAGAAAGAATCCTTGCTTGAGCTGGTCAGGATACCAGATTCCCAGATTCAGTTATACATCCTTACCTTGAACTGAGTCAAGCTCCGAATGCATATTGGCTAGTAAACCAGTATTATATAGAAACAGTAAAAAGTCATTCCAAAGTCTATCTGGGTAATCATTTCATATGATGCCCCAAGAATAGAAAACTAATTCACTCTGTGAACACATGCTGAAGAGGAAAAATAAGTCAGATAAGGAGAAAATCAGAAATGAAGTTGCTGACACTCTTACAATCCATCTGTGTACTCAGCAGAATTTTTGAATTAGAGTTCAGAAAAGATAAAATGTGAGAATATTGGAGAAGTTGCGAAACCACCTTGTCAGGAGAAAAAAAAAATGAGAGCGAGAGAGACAGAGTGAGAGAGAGAGAGGGAAAGGGAGAGTGGGAGGGAGAGATGGGGAGAGGGAAGGGGAAACATTTTGGGGAATCATGCCTGGATTAGAATCCTGCGTTCTATCCCATTTTGCACCTGGAGTAAACTTGAGAAGATTCTCAACATGGAGACATGACGTGAGGCAAGAGTCTTGTGTGATATTCCCAAGAATCTCAGTTATGGTGTTGAAAAACAAGAATCCATGATACAGACACAACTATTCAAAGTGGCGCCAGCCCACAATAAGCTTATCAGAGAGCGATATGGTGGCGAAAGGAGTCTTGTGTTGGCATCTGGTTGGCAGTGAAAATGCACAGAGGGCATGAATTTACTCAGTAGTAACACTGAAATAAAATTTCTTTCCCAAGTGAGGCATCTCCATCTCTGCAAGTTCTTCGAAAACAGCAATTGGGTCTTATTCATTTTTGAATTCCTCTAGAGCCTTGCTTGGTACCTGGCTCAAAGTAGGGGCATACAAAGTGTTTTTTGTAGGTGTAAATCCTGTGATACCATGGCTGAAAAATGTACTTTGAAAAACAATCATGGGCCATCCTGTATCAGGCAAGATAGGCTAAATGATGCTACACAGCGGCATCAGCAAAAATGCCAAGATTGCAAAGGTGTAAAACAATGACATTTTATTTCTCAGCCAGGCCAGTTGTTCATAGATTGGCTGGGAGCTCTGCTCCATGCCTTCTGCCTCCAGGACATAGGGTGATGGAACAGATCCTCCCTCAAGTGTTACTGGTTACCTTGGAGAGAAAAAGAGAGCTCTAGAGTACCTGAAACCAGCAGATAAACGCTGCAGCATGGGAGTGATATCTGTCACTTTTCCTTGCACCTCAATGCCCAGAAGGAAACACATGCACCCTCAGGGGTACCAGGAAGTATAACCCTACCATGTGCCTGGAAAGTGAAGAGACAGAAATAATAGATGAATAGCCCCAAGGCCCATGACACAGTGAAAGGAAAAAAAAAAAAGAACAGGAAAAAAATGTTATACCCCCCCCCCCAAAATAATTTAAATAAAAAGGCATGTTTGCAATATTGATTTTTCCTTCTCATAGCCTCTGCTATGAAGTGGGTGTATCACTTTTTAACATGGGACAGACCAAAGGAAAAGAGAGCAGACCTCTAAAGCACTGCCAGATATTTTTAAACCTTTAAGTCTTCATTGATCTTTGTGTAACTATGACTATTTAAGTCCCAAATTTTAGTTTTAGCTGAAGTCAAATATTTGGCTAATGTCCAAATTAGCTTTACTATTTGGTTAATCTTAACAGTTTTCGTGTTAGTTCCTGCTAATATCAATATCAACTGGAGAGCTAATATTTGGAAGCTATTATTTTATCCCCCCACCCTTTTTTTTTTTTAAGAAATCAAAGCAAATTTTAAAAATTAATTTTCTGATTGGTCACAAAGCATAATTACATTTGAATAAAACTGTCTCTACGTCTGTGCTGGTATGTAGCTAAACAATCTTCTCTGTTTTTGATTCATACAAACATCTCATCTAATGCTGTTTTTATAAATCTGTGGCCTCTGAAGTCTCGTCCACTTGGTGTGTTTGTATAAAACAGGACATGATCGGACACTGCTGTCATATTTTTCCTCTTCCTCTGAGGGCTTGCCCACTTACTCTAGCAATGGGAGAACTGGCAGGGCAGAAGAGATAGCGTGGTCAGTCTTGCCCAACGCGGTTGGGCAAGTGCCGCCAGGGAGGAGCCCACCTCTCAGCCATTCTGCTATGGGTGTATTATAGCAACTTGGGGTACTTTACTGTGGCCTATTTTATGACTGGGGGATCAGTTTTGATCCACTAAGACTGCTAAACATGTCGAAGCGATGGTGCATGAGCTACAGCAAAGAACCAAAGGGAGATTATTACTGGATGTAAAAATACACGGTTTAAGGCAACTTGAGATACTTTCTGAATAAAATGGGGGAAAGAGATAAAGTGATCAGGCAGTGAGAGATAGGTAGAGCTTCCCTGATGTCATGAAGGGTTTTGAGCAATATGGCAGCTGGGAAGGAATAACCTGGAAGTGAATGAAGGGAACTAGAAAGAAAGATGGCCTGGTGCAGTTGATAACTACAGGCAATTTGAAGGGACCTCCTTAGGGTCTGGGTAAGAACCTTACAGTGCTGATTGATTAGCACCCAAAAAAAGCCTCCTGACCTCCTACTAACTGGATAGAGGGTGCTTGCTCTATGACTCAGAGGTTTCTTTAGTCTATATGTGAATACCCTAGAGCCTCAGAATTCTGTGCTGTTGGTGGGATAACTCAGGTCTCTGGTGCAGAAGGCAGCTCTGTGAGTGAACAGCAGTGTCCAGGTAGAGAAATAAGCTTCATGGCACCTGTTCCAAGGTGTCATTCTGGTCAAGGTAAGCAAACTACCTCCTCCATCCGGGGCCCCGGGTGGGTATGCTCTTTCCTGCCTCAGGCCAACGCTCATTTCAGTTTTCATCCTGCATCGTGCCTGAATATACAGTTTACCTTAAGGTTGAGAATTATGAGTATAATTAAGAGGATGGAACAATTCCACTACATTAACATTAATAGTGCATGGAAAGAGCTCCCCATGGCTTCATTTTTTAAGTAGTAGCCATTTCCATGTCTATTCTCTCTTCCCTATTTTTACTTCCTGCACCACTTAATGAAAATCTAATGGTAACAATGGCACCTGTGTGGATGAAAGAGAAAAGGCGATAATTGTACCTGGTTGTCCCTTTTTCGTTTCCCCATTGCTAAGCGCAGCATCCTTCAGACAACTTTGCTTTACTGATCAGAGCCATTCCATTGGAGGAGGGGCCCAAAGGATGGGGAGGCTTTCAAGAAAGCTCTGCTGCAGACAATGTGACAACAGTTGCCCATCAAATGATGGATTGTGAACGCTCTCTTCATTCTGGAAATGAAAGAGCATGGCAGTAGAAAGTGAATTTCCTAAAGGTTAAAAGTAAGGGACTGATCGTGATGTATCCTAGAATTCCCTGACCGTCTAACACTGCCTGGAATCAGGTTCTCTTTGCCTGTTTCAATTTGTACACCAGCATTAGGGACTCAGATGTATGACTTAAAGCATGCATTAGCCAGAAAATCCTCTGGCATCAGGGGTGTCCACAGTGAAAAGTCCTTGGACTGCAGTATGCTATGAATTTCTCTCTGGACTTTTGCACAGGGGCTGTCCTGAGCAGGTGCCAGAGAGGATGGCTGAGAGATGTTAACGGACTATATGAAAGGTTTAGAGGAGGTATTTAGCAGGACATGTGTTCCAAAGGCATTGAGAGAAAATGAGTAAATTGAGTGTATATTGAATAATTTCTAGAAAGAAATTACCCAAGAAACTGAGTGTTGTCAAGTGAGGCCTTCATAAATATTTTATTTCCTAAGACTTGACAGACACTTGCTTACCTTCCAGTCCTAATTCCTTCCTTACATCCTCCCTGAAGTTTTTGGGATTTTCCAGGTAGGAAACACAAGATTTATGTGGTACATGGGTAGACATTTCAAAAATAAATGTTATGTGTATTGTTATTTTGATATGCACTAAAACAACAAACTGTATAATTAGCATATCAAACCTAATGATTTCAAATCTCTTGTTACTCAGAGAGCAGTGTAAGCTAATAAGAAGTCATTAATTGAAGGTCAATTAAATAAAAGAGAAAAGACATATAAAGTAGCTGAGGGTGCAGGTGGGAATGACAACACACAGGAAGCTAGTTCTGGAAAGACAGGAGGTAGGAAGTGCCAAGACACTTGTCCTTCCCCGGAAATATCAGCTCCATTATATCTCCAACCTTGCTTTACTCACCATTTCCACCTCCTGAGGTGCCTTCCTCCCTACATTAGTTTCCTAGGGCTGCAGGAACAAAGCACCACACACCATACCACACGCTGGAAGGCTTAAGGCAATGGACATTTATTGTCTCATGGTTCTTGAGGCCAGAATTCTAAAATCAATGTGTCAGCAGGGCCCTGTTCCTTCTGATGTTTCTAGAATAGAATCTCTTCTGTGTCTCTTTCCTGGCTTCTGGTGAAGGCCAGCAGTTCTTGGCATTCCTTGGTTTGTAGCAGCATCTCTCAAAACTCGGTGTCCCTTTGTGTCTGTCTGCATCTCTCTCCCCTCTTCTTATAAGGGCAGCGGTCCTATTGGATTAAGACTCATCCTAAACCAGTTTGGCCTCATTTTAACTAATTACATCTCCAAAGATGCTACCGCCAAATAAAGTCACATTCACGGGATGGGGATTAGGTCTTGAACATATCATTTTTGGGGACACAGTTAAAGGCATGTTACTGCTGCAATGCTACCTGGTAAAACTTCATTCTTTCCCATGTCTGTCCCTCTGAGATGCTTACTCAATTTCATGAAGGCTGATTTATTCTCTGTTCTCTCTGCCTTCTTTTAGGCTGGCTCATCTTTTCATTCTATTATTTATTTCCTTTTCTTGTCATTATTTGCATAACTTGAGCTGCCATGCAAATAGTAATCATTTTTACATTCAATTCCTAGACCAACTTGGAGAAGGCACAAAGTGATTCGTTTTAAACACACAATTCCTCAAAAACTTTTCTTCTAAGTCACCGATGAGCTCTTCACCGTCGAATCCCATGGCAAGGCTCAGTGATGGTCTCTTGATTTAATAGCATTTGACACAGTTATCACTTTCTCCTCTGTGAAGTCCATGCTTTACTTGAGTTTGAGGACACCAAGATTTCCAGGTCACTCCTCCTTCCCTGGCTATACTTTCTCTATCTTTGTTGACTCTTTTCTTCTCACGCCTACAATGAGCAGATGGCCTGTGACCCAGGCTCTGGTTTGCTTTATCTCTTCATTTCTCTTCTGGGTTGTCATCCAGTCCCATGCTGGTGACACCAATTTAGATCTCCAGGAAGACTCTTTGTGGAACACAGGATTTGTAGATCCCCCTGCCTACTGGTCTTACAATGGCCAAAAACAGCTTCCTAATCTTCTTCCCCTAAATTTGCTTCTCCAGCCTTCTCTCTCATCTTTGTAAATAGCAACTCATGCTTCCCATTGCTAAGACCAAAAATGTTGAGATTATACTCGATTCCTCTCTCTCTCTTTTTTAATACACTTGCTTGATGGTCCTGACCCTGTTGGCTACCTTGAAAGTATATCCAGAATTTGATCATTCTCACCACACCCTCTGCCACTCTCCAGGTTCAAGTCACGCCATCTTTCATTTGGGTTATTATGACTGCTTCCTAAATGTTTTTTCCTGTTTCTCCCCACTCCCTCCCCGCTCCAGGTCCCTCAAGTTTATTATTAACACAGAAGCCAATGAGATGGTTCTTCCCTGAACACAATAATCCTGTGGCTCTAGTATAGTTAGACTTCCAAAAAGTCAGAAAAAAGTTTGGCATTTGTCCTGCTTCCTGAGGGGTAAACTACCTCCTAGGATTTTCTGGTAAGATTGTAATTTTTGTCCATGTTGGACCCATAGACTACACTTGATAGATTTTGCAAATGAGGAAACTCAGGATGGGGCCAACCGGGGTAGGAGTAGATAGGGGGTGTTGACTTTGCCAGGAACACCAACCATGTGATTGGAGGGTTGGCCTGACCTCTTGGTCAGAATCAGAGCGGTGTGGGGGGTGGGGCTGGAGATTGAGTTCACCTCCATGGGTCTTTTGATTCAATCAACCAATCAATTAAAAATGCCAATATAATATTCCCAATAAAGACTCTGGATGTGAAAGCTCAACTGAGCTTCCCTAATTGGTAATGCACATCCATGTACCAGGAATGCAATGCATTCTGACTCAATGGGGCGAGGAACAGAAGCTTTGCATTTGAAATCTTCTATGTCTCTTCTTTGGACTCTTTCTGATTTGTATCCCATTCTGCTATAATGAAACTATAATCAGAAGTATAGCTCTTTGCTGAGTTCTGTGAGTCTTTCTAGAGAATTATGGAACTTGGGGAAGTGGTGGGAAGCCCTGAATGTGTAGCCAGTTGGCCAGAAGTGAGGATGGCCTGGGAACCCCCAAATGTGCAGCTAGGTTCTGAAGGGGGGGAAGTTTGTGGGAACTGTGCTCTTGACCTGTGAAGTTGGCATCAACTCAGAGTAGTTATGCTCAGAATTTCACTTCATCTGACTTAAGTAAAACCCGTGGTGTCCCAGGCCGTCCATCTTTTGGACCCGCTGGAAGTCTCTGACCTCACCGTCCTCCCTTCCTCAAAACTCCAATCACTCTAGACTTCTTTGGGGTTTCTTGTGTTAGCAGAACACTCTAGGTTCTGGGCTTCTAGGTTCTATGTCACATAAAAGAATTTAAGGACATGCAATAGGGTAGGCAAGGGAGTAAGAAGTTTATTGAGAAACATGAAAAGAAAAACAGTACACAATCCTAGACATGGGTGCAGGTGTGCTGCAGAGTGAAGTGTGCATGTGGGGTCCCAGATTAGGCCATTTTAAACCTTTCCTCCTCCCCTTTCCTAATGTTGGGGAGGGTCCCCAGCTCTTTGCTGTTCTGATTGGTTGCCTTAAGATCCCCACCTGTTAGCTCTCAGGGAACCATTAATGAGGCCTTTTGTTTGGAGGTATTCAGGGCTTCCCTGTTATCCTGGAAAACTTTTCATGGCCAGGGTCTATGCAGGGTCTTTCCAGCTTTGTTCTTAGTAGCAGGGGGTGTCCAGGCAGGGTCTCACGGCCATGTTTTCTGTTGGGTTCCAACCACCTTCCCTCATTCTTCGCACTAACCTGACTCACTTGGACCTGCCAGGCCAACTCTAACCTCACAGCTTTGCATGTGTGATTCCCCTGCCTGAAAATCTCTTTTCCAGTATACCACATGCCTTGCTCCTTATCGTCTTTCAGTACATTGTCTCAATATAATCTCCTTGGCAAGGTCTTCTCTGATTGCCCCACTTAAAAATGCAGCCCTTCCTGCCCCCAGCAATCACTAGGCCACTTTCCCATTTGATCTTGGGGAAGCTGAGTGTGGCGTGCTGCCTTTCCCTGGGACCCACAAATATACCCTGTGCTCGGGATGAGATGTGTTAGCCTGGCTCCGAGGACTGGGTAACTGCCATCGCAGGACTGTCTTGATGTTAAACGCCTCCCCTGGAAAATGGTGGCCTGCCCATTCATACCTTCCTCTTTTGTTCTGAGCACATGTAAACATTCTGAGACCCAGGATGTGTATTTGATGGTCCTTGGCCGGCCCTTTGGCTCTATTCTTCTCCTTCCTGGAGTGGACAGGGTTCTCCTACCTGGAAACAAACACAAAGTGTGCACAAACCATTTCCCTGCATCAGCCACAGTTAGAGACGCACTAGTGATGCTGGTTTTCCTTGTCTCTTCTCTGTGTGAGTAAACATTGTCCATGCATTGCCTGTGTGAGAGCTGTGCTTTTAGTGGAAGCCCTGCAACCTGTATGGAGTGGGCTGGAACCCTACGGCTGCTGTTCCCCAGGGCAGGCATCGGAATACTCATAGGATTTCTCCCCTGAAGCTGGTAGCAGGTATCTTTTTTGACTGACAGATATAATGTCCATACTTAGGCGTGCACATTTCTAGGCTTAAGCTCCATAAGGCAGAGCCTTGTGTCTGTGAATTTGCTGTGGGATTCTCCATGCCTAGAACAGAGCCTACCCCCGGGAGGCTCAATGCATCTGAGCAACAGGGAGTGCAGCCTGTCACCAGAAGATGGGCTTTTATGTCCCTTTCATCACCTAACCTAGACTTCAACTGTTCACTTTGTCAATGGTGGAATTAGTAGCATAATCATGACCATCAAGCAATATTTAGAAAGGTTCTGCCTCCTCCTGGTGGTAAGCTAAATATAGGTCTAGAATCACACATTCTGTGACTTTCCGGTACACTTTTGATTTAAAATAAGTACATTAGACCATGTGACCCAACTTTTCACTCAAAAAATATGGGCATAAGGAGCATCACGTCCACATCATGAATTACATGCTGAGTGATCTTACATCAGTTTTACAGCTTCTCTGAACCAGTTTCCTTGTCTGTAAAATGGGGGTGTTGTAGAGATTAAAGAAAATCATTTCTGAGAGGCCACTCACAGCTTAAAGTGTGAGATGGGTTTCATCTGCTAGAAAGACTTTAACACAATATTATAAATGTGAGCTATTATTAGCATTATCTGGCTTATTCATAAAAGTAAATCTATTGTCTTAGCTTATGAGTTATAGTACTCAGTCTTAACGTGCTGCATCATCTTAAACAATGAGCACGTGCTCAGAATGTGCTTCCCTAATGGATTTAATTTGGTGCTTGAAGTAGGGGTGATGACAGCAGTGGATGATGAAGGTGAATCGAACTGAATTAAGAATTCACAATTCCTAATGAGGATAGTCATTATACAATATCATAAAACAGTGCCAGTGTATTTTTGTGTTACGTTGTCTTTTTCTGGGTCTCAGGTAGATTTCCTAAATATTTCAACTAAATTATGCTTCTTTAAACCCACAGGTATGAGGGCACATGTTAAGATTGCCAGGGGCTTCATCTTTTGGGCCTTGGTTGTATTCACGCTAAAGTAACTCCCAAGGTAATAAAAGCAGCATCTATTTATTGAATACCACTGGCTTTGCATAGTTTAATCATCACACAAACTATTTTTCTGATTTTATAGAGTATCAAGAGAGGCCCAGAGAGGGTCAGCCACTTTTCCATAATCACACAGTTGCAAAAAGGAAAGTAGAGATTTCAATTCAGTGTTGTCTGGCTCTTTAAAACTTTGAGATATATTTAACATGTTTTAAAATTCAGTCATTCAAAGTGTAAATTTCAGTGGTTTTTAGTATATTCATAGAGTTGCAAACATCACCACAATCTAATTTTATAACATTTTCGACACCATAAAACATAACTCCCCCTAAATGAACAGTTGTTCGCCATTTCTGATCCCTGCCCACAATCCCAATCCTGAGCAAACACTTATCTACTTTCTACCTTTATGGATTTGTCTATTTAAGATATTTTGTATAAGTGAAGGTAGACAGTATGTGGTATTTTGTGACTACGTTGTTTTACGTGAGGAAACGTTTTCAAACTCTAACCATGCTGTAATGTACAGTATTGCATTCTTTCCTATTGTTGAACAATATTCCATTGTATGGATATATCAAATTTTTGTTTATCCACTTCTCAATTGATGGATATATGGGTCATTTCCACCTGTTGACTATTGCAAATAGTACTGCTATGAACATTTCAGTATAAACTTTTGTGCAAATATATGTTTTCAATTCTTTTGGGTATATACCTAGGCATAAACTTGTGGGGTCATACAATAATTCACAACTGGAGTAATTCTGTAAAGTCTGTATTCCTTATGGTGTATGGCTACCGAAATTTCAGTGCAATGAGCATTGTTTGCAGCTAATGCTTTCCTTAAAGGCCTTGAACCAATAAGTCTAACAGGCTTTGCAGAGGGGCTCTGAGTGTGTGTGTGGGGGAAGGGATGTCTTCAGTGCAGGCAGTTTACAACTCTGCCTTAGCCTTCACTTCCTGCTTGCACAGGTCCTCTAGACAGCCACAGGAGAGGAATTAGGGCCTTCTTAGGTCTTTCTGGGCACAGGCCTTCTAGATTCCAGGAACAGGCTGGAGCATTCCAAGCCCTCTATGGACATCACTTTGTTAGTCTCAATTGGTATCACTGCTTCAGGAAGCTGCAATATCAAACTATTGTTGTTTTTGACAAATACCCCAGGGGTTAGAATGTTTACACTGAAAGAGCTCTGAATCAGTTCAAAGAAAGATAAGCCCTGAGAATGAAGCTTTTCATGGAGCGAACAGACAGATCAATAGTGATAGTCCTCTGGGCTGTTGGAGGAGTAAATGAATGCATTCTACCCCCACCAATGGCAGCTAGGCTGGTGGTTTTCATAGTTACTGTCAATGTGAGGCTGTTTTCAAGGCTGCCATGGTGCTGGGGGAGGGGGAAAGGAACAAGACAAGTAAAAACACCATAAACCTCACTCTTCTTACCAAGACTCAACTTTCTTTTTCTTGAGTAAAGGGTCCTCTGATGGTTGCAAGCCTTTGGTTAATTTTCAGAGTTCTGAGACAGTTGATTTTGACAACTTTTTACATTGTTCTCACGAGTTTTATGAAGGAGTAGATTTTCAGAGGTCCTTACCCTGCCATTCTGAAGTTACTTCTCTGCAGTGGGGATTTTGCACCAACTGCAGGCTGTGATGCTTAGCCTTCTTAAACATCATCTCCTATCATGAGAACTGGATGGAGCTCCCAACATGAGGGTAAAAAGAATAGAAATAATAGCAAAATGAACCCTCTGCTTGGCAAAGGAGGGCTAAGATGGAAATGCACCTGATCATGTCATGACTCTTCATCGTTCCTGGGTGGGGTTAGTTGATGGTGCATAGGGAAATAACCTGCCAGGGACCCCATATGCTTATTTTCTGTTAACAGAAATAGCTTGCCACACCTCCTTGAATTTCCATCGCTATTGAAATAATCACCACCACCATTGTCATCCCATCCCTTTTTATTCCAAGGCACTTCAAAGTTTACAAAACTCCATCACATATAGTGACCCTCACAGCAGTCCTGTGAGGGACTCATGACAGGAAATTTACTGTGAGGAAACTGACGCTAAGGAAGTTATCCCAAATCATTCATGAAGACAAGAGATGAAACTGGATCTTGAGACTTGCATTCTGGCTTTCGGTCCCCCCCTTTTTTTTTTTTTTTTACTGTTTCACTTGAGTTCAAAGCAAATGCATTTCTTTGCTAATTCCTCTG
This sequence comes from Cabassous unicinctus, assembly GCA_029593785.1. Lineage (NCBI taxonomy): Eukaryota > Metazoa > Chordata > Mammalia > Cingulata > Chlamyphoridae > Cabassous > Cabassous unicinctus. The sequence goes on from JAQZBX010003180.1 coordinate 15,980, forward strand.
GGCACAGAGCTGTTGCCCTGCTCCACCAGTTCAATTTTCCTAAAACTCTGTACCTGGACCACCCTCTCGATCCACTTTTTAGCCCTACAAATTCACTGATTTCTACAGTCTCAAATGTTGAAGGTTTGAGAAGTGGCAATTATAACCTGATCCTCAACTGGGAATCCAGGGGGCGGGGGTCGGGGAAAAAAAGCACTACTTCTAGTCAGGTTCCCTCAAGGTCCTGTCAGATTTCTTATTTGTATGAGAGTCAGCTCAACTCCATTTGCCCTCAAGATTTGAAGCTATTAAAGCAAGATATATATATTTTACTTAATTATGTAAGAAAAAAAAGTCAATATATTGGTAGGGGGAAAGCAAGGTATAATAGAGTTTCTAGAATTGAGCAGTTTAATGAGACAATGTTTAAATGATATGATAAAATGTTTATCATTACGTAAATACACACATAAATGCATGTAAGCATGTATATAATAAAATTTAAATTGTTTTCAAAGAATATTTTCTAAGAATTTTAGCATTGCCTTTCTTTGGTGATGGAATTATAGGTGATAAAAAGTTACTTTTGTATGCTTTATATATTTTATTTTTATTTCTTGCAAAGGAAATAAAAGTAAGTCATTCTGTTAAATTGTGAGCTATTAATTTTATTCAGAGATTCTCAGTCCTACATTGAAAAAAAAAAAAATTGACTTAGATGTTACATCCTCTGGGACGTCTCCTTGGGCTCCTAAGAATGGGTTAGTCTTGTCTTGGCTTCCTCAGGACCCTGCAGTTTTCTCTATAGAAACACTAACGACGTCACCCTCTGTGACCACTCTTTGCAATGTTGTGTTTTCATTCTCTTTTTCTGGCTTGGGCTCCCTACAAAGGTAAAACTTCTGTCAAGGCCAGGTATTACTTCATGCTTCCCACTGTTTTCCTGTTGTCTCCCACAAATCCTGACACACAGTGGGCAACCTTAAGCATTTTCTCAACAATTGACTCCCATCATTCAGGGTATCAGACACGGATCTGAGAACGGCCTTGTTTAGAAGGGGATTCTCTGGTCCTGTAGCTTCATGTCTACTAACTCCCAAATCTAGGTCTGCTAAGGGGCATTTTCTGTTGGCTACTTTTGTTTTTCCTGTGTACATGATAAACTTCCCACTTTCTTTGCATGTCTCACAATTTTTTGTTCAAAACCCCACATTCTAGATAATATAATTACTCTGGTATCAGATTTCTCCACTCCCCCAAATTTGTTGCTGTTGGTTATTTTCTCCCTCCCTCCCTCCCTCCGTCCTTCTCTCCTTCCCTCCCTCCTTCCTTCCTTCATTCTTTCCTTCTTTCCTTTTGCTTTTTGGTTTTGTTTGTCTCATTGATGGTTATGTGATTAATGGCTTTCTTTGACTAGTTCTGTATATTTTATATTTCCTGTAGTATGTAGCATCTAATTTCTCTGCCTGTTTTTTTTTTTTCTTTTTCTTTTAAAGTTCTGTTTTTATTTTAAATCTGGATTGCTAGGGGTCAAACATAATTTACTAGTCACCCAAAGATAAGATTTCCTTGCCTTGTCTATAGGTCTTCCCCTTTTGCCAAGGGGATCTATGTGAGAAGGCATGCCTTTGAATCCCAGGCAATTTACAAAACAGCCTTAGCTTTTACTTCTTGCCTCAAGGCCAGCCAGAGGTGAGTCCCTGTTGCCTCTCCTTTCCCAGGTCTTTTGTGGGATGTGCATATACTTGCTCTTGAGCACAGCCTTTGAGTTCCCCAGGAATATGCCTGAGCTTTACAAAGTTCCCTGGATTGTCTAGTTGTCTGGATTTCCTTTTAAATTCGCAGCCATGTTCTTGTTTGCCCACAGCCCTTGGCAGCTGAGATGTTGCGTGTATGGTTTGGGTAATGCCTGAGTTTATGAACCCCTACCTCTACCCCAGTTGAACTCTGAGTTAAAGCAAATAGTCTGCACACTCTGAGAACAGACCTACCAGGGAATCCCAAGTTAGGACAAAATGTGGATGGTGCTCTGAAGATGGTATATTTAATGAAGCTCCAGAAGTTGCCAGATGTCCTGAGTGTTTGCAAGGCTGTGGGGTTTTGGCTTCTAGACCACCTAGCTGGAAGGAGGAGTGTGGGGGTAATGGGGACATCACATTCCTTGTTATTTTACAGAGGTTCTGCAGTTTCTCTAGGAGAGGTGATTTTCAGTTCATTCCGTGGCTTTGGTTAATTGCCAGAGTTCTGAAATGGTTGATGTTAGCTCTTTTGCCTGTAATTTCATTGTTGTAGAGGGAGTGTCAGTTCACCGAGGTCCTTGCCCTGCCATTGCAGAAGAAGTGCTGATTTTATCATTTTGAATTTGTGGAGTATAGGCTGGGTTGGAATGAATTGCACCTTCTTGCTAGCTACAAAAACTGACAGTGGCTAATTAATGCTAACAACCTGGATACAAGCTTTTGAGGTCTTTAATGAAACAAATTATTTCAATCATTATCTAAATATTTACTTGCACTACAGCGATCATGGTAAAATGCTCCCAGTTATATAAAATGATTTTGTAGGTTTTGGTGGTTTTTGTTGTTGATGGTGATATGTGTACATTGGGGGTATTTTAGCTTGAGAATACTTTTCTAGGGTTAAAATCAACTATTTCCAAAACCTGAACTCAATGATCTGGGAGTTTCTTCCTGTTAATCTAAATTATCTGGAGTCCCTGTAAGAAGAACAGGGCTGACATGCAAGTATGATATGTTGAGGTGCCGTTGTGCCCCCCTCTTCCCTGCACACTGTATAGGTCAGCAGTTTAAATGGCTTAGTTAATCCATTGTGGGCTCTTTAAACAAGGAAGCCCATGAAATATCTTCCACTAATTTTACTAAAGTTTATTTTTCTGTTCTTTTAATCATCAGAAGCAAGGGAATAGTTGTGGTTTTGTTGCTTGTAAATTCTCTCCCCTACTGAATTTTAGACAAACTAGCTTATATAAGTACTGCATTTAGAATTTCATGACAGAAATGGAAACAAAAAATAGCCCTCCAGACAATCCTCCGAGATGTTCGGCAACTAGCATTTACTGATTGACTAATCACCCGACCTTATTGACTGAGTAATCGCTTTATCTACAATGAGGCCATTGGGGAGGTAGTAAGTCATGAAATCCCACCTTGGACAATTCATTTTCTTTCTGTGCACGAGGCCTGGGAATCCTTCTAGCCAGCTTGCACTGAAGAATGCCATGTTTCCAAGGGGTAAGGTTTATCTTCCGTGAAACAGACCATTTGCAAAATTAATAGGTAAATTAGCAAAGTGTAACAGGCCATTAGACCCAGTGCCATCATTTAGAATCTGGGTTGGGGGAAGGAAGCAAAGCTAACCGTGTAAACAGACGCTCCCAGAAATGACAGGAACTATCGGTCTGTGGCAGAGAGTTGTGGCCACTCAAAGAAGCCAGCAAGCTGCTATTAATGTGCCGTCCTTCCAGCGTCTCGGTACTGCTCACCAGGGGTCAGCCGCCTGCCTTGAACACCGGGGCTGGCCATCTTAGTTGCTAAATGTGTGGTGAAAGCATTATATTGCAGCAGAAAGAGTCAGAGCCCAGCCCCCGTAACCATTTCTTCATTTCCTCAAACAGTATTTATTGAACATTTGCTGTTGTTGAAATTTTAATGCCCCTTATCCTATTCAAATGCTCTGGGTGTGACCACACTAACTCATCTCACGTGGACTGGAAACTGCTGCCTTCCTCACTTAAAGGCTGTTGAGCAGACTGACTAAAAGCCAGGGCTTTGCCTTCAAATGGACTGTTTCATAGCTGTGTAACCTTGGGAGGTTTTCTGGCCCCTTCTTTGAGGCTTAACTTCATTAGATGTAAAGTGGAGATAATAATACCACCTTGTGTGGGGCTTTAATGTGATGATTAAATGAGAAAATCAATGTCGATGCTAATCATCGATAAGGTTTATTGAACCCTTAATATGTGCTGGGCAGGGTGCTGAGGGATTTACCTGCTTTATGTCATTTAATCCCCACAAGGAATCTAGAAGGAGGGAGCTATCGTTGTCTATATATTACATTTGGGGAAACTGAGGTTTGAAAGGTCATTTGCTCAAGGTGCCTTGGCTAGACAGTATGGGATGCAGTACTGCCTTTTCAAATAGTAGCCCTCAGCCAACGTCAGATTCCTTCCTTTGCTTCTAGTTCCACTTCCACCCCTCAATCTACCTTGGGATTAAAACTCTATTCGAGTACTTCTTCCTGAGTGAACCTCTGAGGTACACAATCTTCAAATTGGTTAATCAAGCCCCTTGATCCTCAAAATGTAAATTACTTGAGAGACGAGATGCAACGGGATGAAAATCCCCTCAGATGCTTCTTTTAATTCCAACTGCCAAAGTGCAGGGGTTCATTTCCCTTTAGCCTCTCATATAAATTAAAGAAGAAACATTATTTCCATTTTCCTGTCTCAGATCTTGCCTTCCTCACTATTTTGGAGCCTGTAAAGAATAAATACTGTAAAATGGCTCATTTCTGCTTACACTTTATTTCTGAGTACCCACATACATCATCTCAATCACCTATAGAAATATTCGTGTCAAAGGCTATGGCAGCTGATAAAATTTTTCCTGGTAGGTTATGATTCTGAGTATCCCAGCCTCACTGCATTGAAAGAAAAATAGTTACATTTGGCGTTTATGATAACTTGAGGTAGTGAAAATATTTTTTACTGCCAACAAAAGCAGTTTTATGGTGTTCAATCCGAAATCACTAAAATCTGGATTTTCAGTAGAGCAAATTGCACAGCTTACAACTGAGGGTTAAAAACAACAACAACAAAAACGAGTACAATTTATTATCTAGACTGTTTCATTGGCAAGTTTGTTTATATGGTTAATGCCTTTAAAGACTGCAGAGGCAACCGGCACCTAAAGTTAGCTTGTGTGTGTGTGTGTATTTGAGTGTTCTTGTAAGAAGGAGAGAATGGCAGATAAGCTAAAATGCAATATGAAACTCAGAAGTCGTATAGTACAATTCCTGTAAGAGTTGTCATTTTTGCTATGGCTGCCCTATACTGTATTTTTTTCCCCCACATCTTATGCTATATTTAACTTTTCATAGATTTATGACATCTCTATAATTATTTATAAAGACCTCATGATTGTTGGTGAAGCAGTGTGTTGTAATGATATGTTGGGGGAAATCTTGAAAGTGTTTTTTAATTTTTATTTATTTTATTTTATGTTTTATGTCATAACAGCTCCCATAGCAAATGATGGACATTCATAATTTTTAACAGAGACAGTGGTGTCTGGGCTGGGAAGAGTCTAATCAATAATTTATTTATTGATGGCTTCATGTAAGCACAACACTCAACTAAGTACTGGCAGGTGGGGGAGAGATAGACAGAGACTAGATATTTAGGACCCAAACTCTTCCTCCAGAAATGTATATATTTCAGAGCTGTGAGGGTAGAAAAGGAGACCTGAAAGGTTTGAAGGTCCACAAAACATTTACATGAATTAGGACCATTACAAAGCCTAGACACCAATTAGAAACTTGAAACTTGAGTGAACTGTGAACTGAAGTGGTAGGAAAAACTTTCCAGAGAAGTGTGATTTAGTGGGTGTAGCAAATATTTTCCCACATTAGCCTCCCTTCCCTAGCTTCCCACTCCCACCCCACCCAGAGGAGATTAACAGGGACTCCATGGAGTGAGAGAGAGAGGTCCAGCTGTCCCTATGCTCTGGTAAAGCCCAGCCTTCCAACAGTTCCTGCCACTGTGCCAGACTCATGAGAGATGTCACCTCGTACATTCCAACCCCAGCTGTGTGAGAAACTCCAAGTGAGACTAGAAAAGAACGATCCAGGGGAAGCGGATGCGGTTAAAGTGATTGGGCTTCCATCTACCATATAGGAGGTCCAGGGTTCGATTCCCAGGGCCTCCTGGTGAATGCAACCTGGCCTGCATGGTGAGCTGGCCTGAGCAGAGAGCTGGCCCGCTCAGGAGTGCTGGCCCGTGCAGGAGAGCTGGCACAGCAAGATGATGCAACAAAAAGAGACACAGAGGAGACACAATAAGAGACACAGCAGACCAGGGAGCTGAGGTGGCGCAAGAGATTGAGCACCTCTCTCCACTCAGGAAAGTCCCAGGATTGGTTCCTGGTGCTTCCTAAAGAGAAGACAAGAAGACACAGAAGAACACACAGTGAATGGACACAGAGAGCAGACAATGGTGGGAGGAATAAAAAAATAAAAATAAATCTTCAAAAAAAAAAAAAAGTACCATTCAGCTGAAACACAGACAACCCCCAGAACTGCAAGAAATAATAAAATCATTTAGAGCCACACAATTTGGGGGTACTTAGATTGGCTGCAAGAGTGAATACGGGAAACAATGGGGCTTTGAGTCTTTGATAAAATTTGTATAAATACTTAGGAATTATGAGCACTTCTAAATTGTGAGAAATATTTTGCCATCTGTTGTTTCCTAGATAAAAGTCTGAAATGAATTATTTAAAATTACAAACAAATTCTCTAAATTAGCACTGTCCAATAGAACTTATGGCAATGGTGGAGCTGTTCGATAGCTACACTTTTCAGTAATGTAGCTACTAGCCACATGTGGCTGTGGAGAATTAAAGTATGGTTATTGTGAATGAGTAGCTGACTTTTTAAATTTTATTGAATATTCATTAATTTTAAATTAAACTTATAAAAGCACATGTGGCTACTGAACGCCATATTGGACAGTGCAGCTCTAAAGCTTTAGAAGGAGGTAAATTTGAATAATCGATTAAAATAGTCTTCACTTTTGCATTCCAAGTGTCGAGTTGATGGGCGAGGAGTGGATGGAGTTAATGGCTGTGTTCTTTCTAGTTTGGGCATGAGTATTATTTACCTAGGGCTGCCGTAACAAATGACCACATACTGGGTGGCATAAAGCAACAGAAATATGTTCTCCCCAGTTCTGGAGGCTAGAAGTCTGAAATAAGGCCATGCTTCCTCTGAAGTCTCTGAAGAAGATTCCTTCCTTGCCTCTTCCTAGCTTCTGAGGGTTGCTGGCATCCTTAGCATTCCTGGGCATATAGCCGCATCACCCCAATTTCTGCCTCTTGTCTTCACATGGTCGTCTATCCTCTGTGTGAGCCTGTGTGTCTCTGTGTCCAAATGTCCCTCTTCTAATAAGGACAACCGTGCCTGGATTTCAGTTTCCACCCTAATCCTGTATGATGATAACTTAACATGATAACATGGGCAAAGACCCTATTTCCATGTGAAGTCATCTGGCCAAGATCTGAGTGGACATGAATTTGGGGGAACATTGTGCATCCCAGCACAGCATGTGACTAGTTGTACAACTGGCACCAGGGTAGAAAGTGATGTAGCAGTAGCTGAAGGACTCCCTCTATCGGTAGCTCTCAAATTGTGGTGCATATGATCGGGGTGCTTGTTAAGATGCCCCCACCCCACTCTTCCGCATGATGGGTCCAAGTGATGCAGTCTAACAAGCAGCCCGGTTGATATGGATACAGGTGGTCCACATGCTACCCACTTTGGAAAACACAGCTTTTCATTTACAGATGATGCAATTTATCCAGATGGCCGTGGGAGATGGTATCAGTTGGATTTTCCTGAACAGTTATTAAGCATCTCATTAGATATGTTTAACACTGTCCAGGACCCTTTAAATATTATCTGTTTTTTATGCCTGAAACACATTGCTCTGGAAGTTTCATTAATGGTTCATGGGTTTCCTTTTCACCCAGAATTACATTTTTCTTAAGTTCCTCCCTCGAGTGCTTAGAGAATATTGATGTGAACGGCGGTTGGTAATCACAGGAAGCAATTTCTATATTCAGAAAGGATGGTACTTCCTATGCATGAAAACTGCAGAGAAGGCCATAAGTGGCAGGCAGGAAGAACTGTTGTGTAAAAAAAAATGAGCTGTTTTTTTTTTTTTCTTTAGAAAATACAATCGCTTATGGGAATATATTCTATATTTTAGTGAATACAGGGAAATCATTTGTAGTGATTAGAAACCATCTAATTTAATATACTAAGAGTATTAAATATTGGGAGACATGCTATCTCCTTGGTAAGTTAGTTTTTACTGGTTTGCTTATTCTGAGCTAGACATTACTTACCAAAAGGTTTATTCACAAATTGAAGGATTAGTTCAAGTACACTTCACTGGCACCAAGTCTGAGCCAAATCCAAACACATGAACCTGCCATATTCGTGGAAAGCATGCTGTATTCCCAGAATTCCACACTTTCTTGTATGAATCAGAGTAAATGTAGTTATCTATATAACACTCTTTAGTGGGCTCTTTCTAGAATTCTCTACCTCAAATCCCATATTGTGACTATATTGGTTTCCAACCAAATAATTCTCTAATTGGCATTTATCTTTAAGTGCAATCATGATTGGGCCTTTGGCAATGAAATCTTTTTGGACTTGTTGGTGCACTTTTTCTGTTTTTAAGGAAACAGAATCCTGAGGGCATTTAGGAAATCTGGAATGCTGTAAGCAGTGAAGTGACAGCATCTGGCTTGTGTGTTAGAATTCACTGGCAGCAGCCATCAGCAAATGTATTGGAGGGATGAGGCCGAGATGGGGAGATGGTTAGGAGCCTGCTGTCACAGTCTTAAGTCAGAGATATTGAGCTGTGACTTAGGACATTCTCAGTGACAAAGAGAATGGGGGAGGAAATCTGAGGAAAATATTTCAGTAAGCCTGGATGGGTATTTAATAGTGGGGGGAGCAGGACAGTGAGGCCGGCAGAATGGTCTGGAGTTCTAGGATGACTCCTAAACTCCTGGTTTAATGAAAGAGGTAAATGATAAAACAATTAACCCCAAGGAGGGAGGGAAGGTTCTCCTGGGTGATTGGAAATACTATGCTGAGGGGGTGTGCAGTTGGGGAGCAAGTGTTATACCTTGGGAAGGGAAGTACAAAGCAAAGTTGTTAAACATAGAATCAAATGGACTTGTTAAGTGATATTATATGGCCAAACTGATGAAAAGTCATTACCCTTAAATAATGGCCCATATCTGAGAGTTAATTATTGCAGGGTGAGATTATGGGTGCTTCACGCAGGCAAGGTCAATTATCTTCTACCCATTTAAAATGTATTATGAATAATTCACAGGTAAAAGTTACCTAGAAACCATGTTAAAAGAAAAAGGTGGAGGAAACATTGAATTCAGTGGTAATGTATTTAGATAATAGCTGGCAGATAATTATAGGTTGGATAATGTTCACACCTAAGATGTAAAGAATTGCCCATTAGATGTCCTTCTAAATGAACACATCTACCCTTTGCAACTATCATGCAACTGGGAAATGTGATGTTATCATTATTAGGACTATTGCTATTTTTACTTTTCCTTCTATTTCATTCTACACCTGGCTCAGTAGCCATTTATCAAGCCTTTACTATTTGCCTGGTTTTATGTTAACTCCTGAGGTTATAATGATAAGTAAAATGAGGGCTCTGCTACTCAGCAGCACACAGGTGAATGGAAGAGAGAAATCAGTAATAAATAATTTTAAACAAAATCATCATTGTTGGGTTGGAGGTAGGTTTAGAGTCCTGGCCCTGGGAATGGATTCTACAGCCTGAATAGGTCTGAGCCAAGTCTTGGAGGATGAGCTAGGAGGATACACGTGGCTGGGAGGGAACCTGGGCCACCGACAAAGGCTCTGCCATGTGAAACAGCATTGTGAGTGTGCAAGTATGTATGGATGTGTGTGTATGTGTATATGTGTGCATGTGTGTAGATGTGAATATGTATGAGAATACATATGTGTATATGTATATGTATGTGGTGTGTATATGTGTGTACCCATTTGTTTATATGTGTGTATAGGTGCGCACGTGCATGTGTATGTGTATATATGCATATGTACACACATGCATGCATGTATATATATGTGCAGACGCATATGTGTGTGGATGTGTTACACGTGTATAAGTGCATTTATGTTTGCATGCATGTATGTTTATGTACATGTGTGGTGTATGTGTGTGCAAGCACATGTGCGTTAGTGTGTATGTGCATGTGATAGTGGGAGGGCAGGTGGGACAAGAGCTAGCTCAATATCTCTTAGGGTTGATGTAGCAGTTTGATATCATTTATGAATTCCAAAAAGAGATATGGATTATGTTTGTAAACTGGACTGTGTCTCTGGGTGTGATACCTTTTATTTGTATTACATTTAACTAAGAAGTCTTTGATTAAATTATGTTAAGATTAGGGCTTTGATTCGACCACATCAGTAACCTGTAACTCCGGTTAAGTCCCTTCCCCCTTGGTGGGCTGATATAAACAGTCACTCACTCAAGAAGACACTGGGAAGAAGGCACAGGAAGAAAGAGAGCTCCATATACATGGCAGAGGAGAGAACTTTGATTCGGCAGCCCCGAGAAAAGAGATGAGCCATATGCCTGTTAGTTTGCAGCTGAAGAGAACAGAGTAGCTGAGCTGAGGAAGCACAGAAAGAAACAAAGCCTATGCCAGCCTACAGCTGAGATCAGAAGAAGCTGGGCCCATGGAGCCTTAAGAGGAAGAAGGAAGGAGAGCCAGGCAGACATTACCCACCATCTTGCTTCATTCAACAAGTGGCAACCGACTTTGGTGAGAAAGTACCTCTTATGGTACTTTGAGTTGGAGTTTTCAGGGCCTTGTAACTGCAAGCTTCTACCCCAAATAAACACCCTTTATAAAAATCAACAGATTACTGGTACTTTGCATCAGCACCTCTGGCTGACTAATACAGTAGAAAACAAAAAACACTTCAGTCTCAACATACAATGCTTATAGTCTTTTGAAACTTGCTTGAATTGGTTTTCTTCTAAGCACCCAGCCAGATACTCTATAAGAAATAAAATTAACATTAACTCTTAACTTTTTCCAATTTTGGTCAATGTAGGTCAAAAAATCTTCACACATTTGTAGAAAAGTGGAAGCAGACCTGAAGGATGAACATGTAAGTGAGGCTGAAAGGGGTAGTGTTACTGCTTTCCCTTGCTCCCTCCTTCTTTTTACTACTCTCTTTTATTCCCACTCATTGGAACATTTTTTTACAATGAATATGCAGTACTTTTATGACTCAGGAAGAAACAGGCATGTTTTTAAAGCATATTTAAAAACTATATTTAGCACTGATATGAATTCTTGCTGGCGTGGGGGAAAAAAAGCCGTCTATATCTGTTAAGAATGAATTAAGTGTTGGTAAAAGGTCCATTATTGAAACTAACAAGGGTTCAATTCTTGAAGGTCAAGTTAATTCTTTAGATCCTCTCAGAAGGACATGTTATTCAAGCAGTTCTACTACAAGACACCAGGCTTTGTACTCATTATTTCTTTGAGTCCTCTTCCTCATGCATTGTTCCCTCTAAATCAAAGTTTTCTCTCTCATGTAGCAATGTTAATAAACAGAAAATGTTGAAATGGGCTTTTCTCCCCTAGTCCCCATCAATTCTTGCCTGAAATACTGTAATAGCATTCTAACAGATTTTCCTGTCTCTAGTTTCTTGTTCGGCAAATTTCTGCTCTACACTGTTGCTAAAAAATTCTTACCTTTCTCCAATACTGCATCAGATCATTTTTGCCTACAGGGTAAACGCTAGACTTCTTCCACCTCACTGAAAGCCCTCTGTGCCTGGTTCCTGCTGGACAATCCAGCCCTTCCCCTGCCACTCTTCTATAGCTCCCCCGGTCAGCCAATATTTTGTTTTCATGTTCTCTCTTCCTCAAAGCCTCGCTTAACACCTCCAGGCAGTATCCCCTTTGCAAGCTCCTGCCAGTCTTTGCTTCTACCAATTTCTAGTGTAGCATTTATTATACTGCTGGAAGTATTTTCTTTGAGGCCGATCTTTCTCTAACATTGTGGAGTACTCAAGGAGGATGATGCCTCTGTTCTATATTTGTATCCCTGACATTCTAGAAGAGTGGCTGGCAGCTATGGAAAATAAATGTTTGAAGGATAAAATATTCTTTCCACATATCGTGTGGGTCCATTTTTCTTTCTTTAGACCATGAACTTCTGTGGCTTCGTATCTCTGCTCACACTATTTACTTTAGTGAAATTATTGATGTGGGTGATAGCTGTTATGATAAGTTGTCTGACAAGATGGACACCCACACTTCTTTCCATGCCTGTTGTGCATGCTGCTCTTACCATGAAAAGATTGACTCTCTTTCCCTTCCCCTTGAGTCTGAGCTGTCTTGCTGTCATGACTTGCGTTGACCAATTAACTCTGTGCTAGTTCTACAGAGGGCTTCATAGGCCTTGACAGCATTCGCTTTTGTGCTGTGGGATCCAACTGCCATGTGAAGCCACATGGACTAGACTATTGAATGATGAGAACCCACATGGAGAGAGAAAGGACCGGAATGCTCCCAGACGTCCAGTAGACATGAGAGTGAAGCCTTCTGGTGTATCCCAGCCCCAGCCAAACTCCCAGACTAATGCAGTCCTAGGCAATATTTCATACTGAGAACTACCCAGAAAGTTGTGAGAAATAATACTTTGTTGTTTTGAGCCAGGGCTTGGCAAATCAGGTCCACTCCCTGCTTTTATAAATAAAGTTTTATTTGAACACTGACACACCAAATGGTTTACATATATCCTATGGCTACCTCTGCACTACAAGGGTAAAGTTAAGCAATTGTGGCTGAGAACCCTATGGACTTCAAAGCCTAAAATATGTGCTCTCTGGCCCTTGCCAGGAAAATTCCCTGACACCAGTTTCAAGGCACTAAGTTGGGCTTGGTTTGAAAAGCAGCAATCGTCACTGAAACAAGAAATCTCCAATTTCAACTGATCTGTGGAGGGTGACTCGGCAAAGAAAGATATTACAAATGAGACAAATTAGAGGTAAGACCTTGATGGACAGGTGTGTCCAGGTTGCATCCATGAAGTTCAGTTCAAACAAAATTCTATACATTTTCTGTTCAAGATCATTTTCTCTTTCTCTTTATTGCCAACAGTTAGAAAATGGTAACACAGATTAGAGGAAATTAAGTAAAAATTCCCAGCTTTGTGCAGGTCCTGGGTATTATGCTCTCTCATTACCAAATGGAATCCAAGAATGAACTGTCCAGAAGCCAGAGGAGTAAGAGTGAATGGTCTCTGGGGAAGGGCCGGGCTGATGAATAGGTCTCTTGCATGGTTAGCTTCTTTTACTGGCTCTCAACCCTTCCTTGTGAATCCCCAAAGGGGACATCCATCTGTTCTTTTAAAATCAGATAGTGAATTTCCTTTGTCTTAGAAGAGTATGCCATGTGAATCTGTTCTCATGAGTTGTGAAATTCTTCACAGACAAATTTTACTTTACAGAAAGGAGGCAACATGGCATGGAGATAAAATCATGAGCATGAAGTTACATGGTCATAGGTTCAAATCCTGGCTTTACTATTAATGGCTTGCTGTTTGGAAAAGTTGTGATAACCTCTCTCTGCATCACTTTTCTATAAATATGGTCAAATTTGGCAACTTATTTGGAACATAGTGAATGTCTTTTTCTTCTTGTTATAATGAAAATGCATTCTTTTACTATGCTCAGAAATGATCTCCTTCAATGTTCAAAATAATTCCCAGGAATATCACTGCTTGTGCAGAGCAGTTCAAGGGTAAATGTTCATTTTTTGAGAACAAAATGTGTCCAGGACTGCTAAGCTCTGAAGTTGCAACAATGAATATCAGAAGTGATAGAAACCTCTTTAATATCAGGAAACAGAGGTATTAACTATAGGCTCTATTGGGATATAGGGCTAGCTTTGGTTTTTATACAGTATTTTCTTAAAGTAGAATATTAAGAACAGACATCCACTGAGCATTTACCATATGCTTAATTCTTAGCGATTTGCATGCATTAATTCCTTTGTTTCTCACCCCCTCTGGAGCCCTTGACTTTGACATAAATGCTCTATAATGGTCAGAGAGTTTATCTCACTTCATTGGCTTAAACCATTCTGTTTCCAATAGAATTGAACTATTATTTTCCCTCCCCATATTTTAAAACATTTGAACATTATAAAATATATTAAATGGTTTTATATACTAAATAAAACAAAATAAAGAAAATGAAACAAACCCAACCAACTTAACTGCTGTGTTTCATCACCACTGGCTCTAATTACATGAAACTGGTAAAAAATCACGAACTTTGGTTAACCCAAACTAAAGACACTTGATTGACTCATGAAAAATAAGGCTTGTTTTAAACAACTTGTACAGATCTATGGACTCATTCTGCCCTATCCAGAATGCTCATTTGTTTTACTCAGTTGGCACAATCCCATGGATTTCCCTTTCCAGCCTTAAAAAAACTCTGATCTTCCCTCCTCAGTGAACTACTCAGTGAATTTCTTCACTGGCCTTTCAAGTGAATAGAATCAATGTTATAATTTAGTTCTGGTGGTCTTTGTTTTATTCTTTGACAAAGCATTAAATGAACAAGGAATTTGTCTGAAGACATTAGCTCATAAGTGCACGTTTGAACCCAAGCATTCTGGCTCCAGAAGCCAAATTCATAGTCTCTTTCCATACTCTCCTGCGTATGGTCAAATATCATATACTGGATTTTTTTCTACAGTGAAATGCCAAGTACACTGATGTACTTTGGAATGATCTCCACAGTTGTATGGACCATAATGGCATGAAAAGATAAGACTCATTCACTCTAATGCATGGAAACAACTTAGAGACTGTCTTTTTGGTGTCCCTATTGGTATAATGGTAAATGTGTAACAACTAGCTTTCCTGAAAAAAAAAAGTATGTGTATATGATCAACTGTGTATTGTATAGTTTACATTATAGTTTATACCCTGTCCCATGCAATTTTATAAGTTATGACAAAATATATAATGACCTGTATCCATCATTGCAACGTCATGCAGGTCTATTCCAATGTCCCCAAAATGCCCCCATATTACACCTATTTTTCCCTCTCCCTCCCCTCAGAACCTCTGGTGGCCACTGCCCCCACATCAATGATAAAAGTTCTTCCATTTCTAGAATAATAATAAGTCTATATTAGAATAATAGCAAGTCTACTTTAGTCTACTGTTCGCTATCCAATCTTGAGGATTTTGAGATGGAGATGCCCACTCTGCCTCTGACTGAGAGCAGGCTTAGATCCCATGGGGCAGATGGATGGGACTATCTTGTTTGCAATTGCAGACTCATTCTGTTCCTTGGGAAAGGTGTTGCCCATCATCATCACCTTGTTAGTTGTACTGGTTGAGACAATGAACTGGAGAGTAGGTGTTGCAACTCTGCTGAGATTCAGAGCCCAACTGCACATGGACAGCCCAAAGATTTAAGTCTCTTGGACATAAACCTATCAAGTATAGTACTAACTATAGTTTCAAATAGAAGAGGCAGACGAGCCATGTGTAGGGAAACCACAAATGAGTCTAACTCTGTCACACTGGGGAGTATAAATTCCAAGGCAAGGCCCACTGACAGGGTATCAAACTCCTGAGCTCTTTACCCTGCTGTGTCTGGATATTTCTGGAGTCCTGCTATTTGAGGCAATATTTACTGTAGGAGTCAATGAGATCCTGCTGAGACATACATAAGCATAACCTCTGGAATGACCTTCCAACTCACTTTGAATTTTCTTAGCCATAAGAACTCATTTGTATTTACCATTTCCCCCTTATAGTCAAGGTCTTTTTCCAGGTTCATTACTAGTTGGTGCTTGATAACAATCCCCCAGTGCCAAAGAGGGTCATTCCTGGGAGTCATGTCACATCCTGGGGGAAAGGTAATGCTTTTATGTGCTGAGTTTGGCTTAGAGAGAGGCCACATTTGCACAGCAAGGAGGCTCTCAAGATGTAACTCTTAGGCAACATATAATACTAGGCTAAGTTTCAATTTCTAAAGAAAAGGCTCATAAGTACAATCATCAATATCAAGGGCCTGGCGCAATGGTCCATCCTCCTTCACCAGGAACCACCTCTGTACTTGGAGGATTCTTACAGTCACATTAGATAATGTAGCAGACCTCCCCAGGATGGGAATTTGATATTCTTTTGGTTGTTGTGTGGATCTCCACCCACTGTGACAATGTCCCATGAATACTTGAATAGAGTCATATGACTTAGAGGCATGCCGCAGATGAACCTCCTCCCATGCATCCCCCCATCACCAACACCCTGCACCAATATTCCTTCCTTCCCACAGCTGTGACACTTCTGTGATCCAAAACCTCTCCAAAGATGAAGCTAAGAAAATAACCAAATAAAAATATAAGAAAATGAAATAATAATGATAGTTTTGAAAATAACATGTAAAATAAAAAAAATTTTTTTTAATTTTTAAATAAAAGAATGCTTTTAGACATTATGTCTTTCATCACTGTAAGATCTGTTGTCTTGTATGTACAGTGACATTTCTTCTGTATATTCTCCCAATGTCTTATTTTTTTTTCATTTTATCTTCAAAGAAGCTTTAGGTTACAGAAAAGTCATGTAGAGAATATAGGGGATTCTCATATACCTAATGCCCTCTCCCTTTTCCCCTCTACCCTATTAATAACATTTTACATGTGGATGGTGCATTGACAATTATGAAACGCAAAAACATAATTAGGAAATGGGTTTTGTGTGTTTATTCCCTTTGTTTTTACAATAATTTATTTGATTGTAGTTTGTGTAATTTAATTTTAATAATGGTTATTTAACAGTCAGTTCACAAAAATTTTTGAAAAATTGGCAATCAGCTCTCTTGCTCTGGAAGAAGCTGACTGCAGCACACTGATGGTTGTACCTGGAGTATTTGTACACAAGAAGAATGAAATCGCTTCTGTGAATTAGACTTTAAAATACACACCTAATGTATCAGATATTTTCAAAGCACGTAAAGGAGACAGAGCAGCCCCTAACCTGAAGAAGGATATAAAGGATATATCGACATGTCTAAAGAAAGAATGTGCCAATCAAAGAGGGGCCAATAGGCTTAGGAACCCAAAATCCATTTTAAGTCAAGGTAGCTGGAGTCTTGGCCGACAGGTTGGTGATGCTAAAGTCCCCATGGTTAAGATTGTCCTTCCATAATGAAGGAGAGAAGCATCACAAGAGAGCTGTTTTCTGAGAGACCATGGCAAGAGACTGGGGAAGAGAAGGTAGAGAACTGAAGTGGAATAAGCACAGATAGTTTGCTTAGTGTTGGCCAAGGTCCTTCTCATGTGCTTTCCCTTTGAATCATTAAAGCAAATTTCCCAGATAATAGGATTGCTCCCACTTTTAAAATTATGAAACTGAGGTTGAATCGCAGTGAAGTAATTTGCTCAAAATCACTTATTTATTAAGACGTGGAGCCAGAATGTGAACCTGGAGAGGAACTCCAAAGCCTTCCCTTTTTCATCCTGGAGATTTGGATACAGGAAAAACTACTCAGAAGGAGGACTGACCTGGATGGTAAATAAACACCATGGTACCATGAGGGCCTGTTTAGATGGTTCAGGGAAGGATGGCCGCAGGGTTCCTTTAAACAGTGAGGATGTTTCTTCAGGGGAGAGTTTGGTCTGTTCCAGAGCTCAGGCGTCTGAGATTCTGGTAGAAGAGGAAAGCTTTTCCGCATGCCCTTGTCCAACAATCAGGAACTCCTATGCTGGTCAGTCAACCTCTTCTTCACAGAAGCAGAAATTCACAGATTACTATCCCTTATCTCACCTCTTCTGCTTTCACTTTTAGCTTAGAAGTTCAACTACTAATTAAATGAGAAAGCTTGGCATATATTCTGTCCTAGAATACTGACTTCATTAGCTTCCCATCTCATCTTCTGTTCATGTATTTATCTTTCTTTCCTTCTGCCTCTCAGTGCAAAGTGACCTTTAAATGACCAGAGGAAAAAGTTATTTTCTGAAGACTGTGGTCAGCCTTACCTTTGCCCTCAAAGTACTCTGTCCTTGTCTAAATTAAGGAGTCATTTGTTTCTGAGAGGAGCAGAAAGCTGTGTTAATTGATGACTTTGACAGTTTAGAAGAGTACTTGGTCAACAATTTTGTGGAATGACGCCCTCATTTCCAATCCATTCTTATCTCTTCATTTATTCAATACTGATTTTTTCTCTTTCTGGAAAATTCAACAAGACCCATCTTTATCTAAAGTGGACACTGTTAATGAGTAATGTGATGGATAGATCTGAAAGATCCTCCCTTAATTAAAAACAATGACACGTCCTTTCCAGAGGCTGGGTGACAGGTCTGCACATGCTTCATCAGAGGTCCCTTCATCTGAAAGTGTCCTCCTGAACATGAATGCTTAATTCAGAGGCCTCCCAGTAACCCTCAGTCATCAGGTAACAACCAGCACAATTATTATGAAATGTATTTTGTTGTATTGCTGTGCTTGGTAGGCACTGTCTTATGCAATTGTGTTAATTAATCCTTACAAGAACCATAAGAGGTAGGATCTATAATATCATCATTTTGTCCAAGGAAACCAAGGCCCAAAGGAGAGATTTGGAGCTTCAGAGCTTATTTTCTTAACTGATTCTCCTGCAGGTGCTCTGTCTCCACAGCTTGCAAGTGGGGGAGCTGGGATTTGACCACAAAGTTGCATGGAAGAGGCTATGGTTGGGATGCTGTGCACACTGACACCCAGAAGGAGACAGATGATGGACCCTTATACAAATAGAAAGCATTTTATTATGTGTGAAGCCTAAATAGGAGTCAGGAGTGAGCAATGGGGCTGGCAAGAAGAGCTGGGCACACATCTTGAAGACTCTTTTTGACCATGGTCAGGGCAAGATAAGCCCTGAGGAAGGAGATAGTAGTGGAATGGTTTGAAGAGAGGAATGACTTGCTCAGATTTATATTTTAAGATAATCCCAGTGTGCAGAATGGGTTTGAGGTGGGCAAGGGCAGATCAGGGAGGCTGTTGATTAATACATGTGAGAGAGATATTGGTCTGTGTGAAGACAGGGGCGATGGGAACATCTCCAACACCTGCAAATTTTGCTTCAAGCAGGCTGCACTCACCTTCATTCTCTACATCTATCTCTTGGTGTTGCCACTGGAAATATTTTTTCTAGTTTTTAATACTCCTAAATTTAATATATTTTCTCTGTCATTCTTCAAAAATTATTTGATTGGTAGCAGATACGATTCTTGTTTCAAAAACCCTGGTAAGCAAGAAATAGAATATTTTGTAATTTCTTTACATCCAGTCTGCTTCTGAGACCCCATCTGGCTGTTCTGGCAGGAAATGCAATCTTGGTGATAATTGGGTAGTCCTTCCTGGGCATGAGGAATCAGAAAACTTATGCTATAGCCTGCAATGGATGAAGGGCTTCTCAACTTCTGTTCATCATGGTCATCACTCATATTTCCACTGTTGAAGCAAAGGCTTCCACTGTTAACCCCTGTACCAAGTGGGTGAACATCTTTGCTACTGCTAGAAGCTCTGAGGGGCAGGATCTGCTTAACCCAGGTCTACCAGAAGTCCTCTTTGGTCTTCCCACCCCAGGCCATCATTATGCCTTTTTGTGAGACCTACTCTGTCCCCTTCCCCTGGAAGAGCATCTGCTCTCTTCCTTGTATTTCTGCCTCTGTCCCTTATAAGAGCTGCAGCTTGCAGGCCCAAAAGTACTTTCTATGGCAACAGAAATATTCTATTATACACTGTCTAATATTGTAGCCATAAGTGACTATTGATCACTTGAAATGTGGCTGTTGCAAATGAGGGACTGAAGTTTTATTTTATTTCATTTTAATTAATTCACATTGTCATTTGAGTAGCCACATTTGGTTAGTGGTGTACAATATTGGATAGTGCAAGTGCAAGAGATACCTGGAAGGAGGTTGTTTTAAGCAATGTGTGCTTTCTGCACTGCATTGAAAATCACTTTTAAGATTGGGAGCCCAGAGGCCTGGTCGCCTGCTTGGATCAGGTAGAGAAAGACATAAAAATGTTATCTCAATAAATCATCTTGATACATACATATTTTCTTGCATTCTTATATGGTTGGTACTTTATGACATGGATGTCGTATCTGTCTAAAGGTAGAGGGAGGTACTGAAATTAATAATTGAAGCATCATTGGAAGGCTCTATTCAAACCATGTACTACCTGCCTATTCTGCCCCGTGTACATACTTACTCCTGGAAGCCTGGCAGGAAGGACAGAGAAAGCAAGGTCATGGGTGAGCCAGATCAGTTTTACCATCACTTCATGCAGCATATTCACACAAGCAGGCAGTGCTGTGGAGATTCTTCAGATTACGCCTAGCTGTGAGAGATGTGCCAACCCAGCCTTCCTTGATCACCCTCAAGCCCCTCTCCTGTGTTTCTCTCCATTCAAACTCTGTGCCTACAAAGTACATTCACCACGCACATCCTTAATGAAACTGTAAGATTAGTAAAGCAAGTTTGCCAAGGCAAAGAAACATTTGGACATGCCAAGAAACTAACTGCCATGCTCTTTATACAAAATTTTCAATTTTAGATTCCTAAGATTGATTTAGTCTTTCTTACAAATGTGATATAATTTCCCTGCCAGAACATTCACCCTTTCAATGTATAGAGTTCAGAGGTTTTTAGTGTAGTCACAATGTTGTACAGCTGTTACCACTATCTAATTTTGGAATATTTTCACCACCCTCAAATAAATCCCCATAGCCATTAGCAGTCACTCACAACTCCCTCCTAACCCCAACCCTGGCACCCACTAATCTACTTGCAGTCTCTATAGATTTTCCTATTCTGGATATTTAATATCAATGGCATCAAGCAATATGTGACCCCTTGTATCCTACTTCTTTCACTTAGCATAATGTTTTCAAGGTACATTCATATTGTAGCATGGATCAGTATTTTATTCATTTCTCTGAGTATTAAGCAAATTAATACAGTTCCATTCTATGGGTATAGCACTCTGTGGGTGTTTGTGTTATTTCCTAGTTTTTGGCTATTTTATGTCATGCTGCCATGATCATCCATGTATACCTTTTTTTTGTGAGCATTTCCTTTCACTTCTCTTGGGTATATATCTAAGAGTAGAATTGCTGGGTCATACAGTGAATCTATGTTGAGCTTTTTGAGGAACTGCCAAACTGCTTTCCAAAATGGCTGTGGCATTTTACCTTCTCTCCAGTAATGTACAGGGCTCCAATTTTCCACATTCTCACCAACAATTGTTATTGTCTTTTTTATTATAGCCCTTATAGTGGATGTGAAATGATATCTCTTTATGGGTTTGCTGTGCATTTTCCTTATTACTAATGGTGTTGAGCATCTTTTCATGTGCTTATTGACCATTAGTGTATCTTCTTTGGAAAATAGTCTATTCAAATCTTCCGTCCATTTTTGAAGTCTCCAACTATTATTGTAGAGTTATCTATTTCTCCCTTCAGCTTTGCCAGTGTTTGCCTCATGTATCTTGGGCACTGAGGTTAGGCGCATAAATATTTAATGTAGTTATTTCTTCTTGCTGAATTGCCCCTTTTAAAATATATAATGACCTTCTTCATCTCTAATAACAGTTTTGCATTTAAAATCCATTTTCTCTGAAATTAGTATCACTACTCCAGCTCTTTTTTGGTTACTATTTGCATGGAATATCTTTTTCCACTCCTTCACTTTTATCCTGGTTGTGTCCTTATGTCTGAGGTGAGTCTTTTGTAGACAACATAGATGTTTCATATTTTTTAATCCATTCTATCAGTCTGTGTCTTTTGATTGGGGAGTTAAAGCCATTAACATTAAATGTTATTACTGTAAAGGCATTACTTACTTCATTCATTTTGACTTTGGCTTTCATTTGTCATATCATCCTTTAGTCTATCTTTTTACCCTTTCTAGTAGTCTTCATTTCTACACTCTTCTCCAAGTCTCTCACCCTTGTTTTCTCCTTTCAGGCTGCAGTATTCCCTTTAATATCTCTTGTAATTCTGGTCTTTTAGTAACATGTTCTATCAGTTTTTGCTTGTCTATTTGAACTCATCCTCATTTTTAAAGGACAGCTTTGCCAGATACAGAATTCTTGGCTGGCAGTTTTTCTCTTTCAGTACCTTAAATACATCATACCATTTTCTTCTCTCCTCCATGGTTTCTGATGAGAGGTCAGCATTTAATCTTATTGACTTTCCCTTGTATGTGATACTTTGCTTTCCTCTTGCTGCTTTCAAAATCTTCTCTTTATTGCTGATATTTGTCATTCTGAATAGTATGTGTCTTGGGGTATGTCTGTTCATGTTTATTCTCTTTGGGGTGTGTTGTCCTTCTTAGATATTGATATTTATGTTTTTCATAAGGGTAGAGACATTTTCAGCCATTATTTCCTCAAATATTCTTTCTGCCCCTTTTCCATTTTCTTCTGTTTCTGGATGTTGATAATGCATATGCTTTTGCATTTCACATTGTCATTCAAGTCCCTGAGACCCTGTTCCATTTTTTTCATTCTCTTCTCTTTCTGTTCTCCAGTCTTCTTTTCCAATTTGGATGTTCTGTCTTCAAAATCACTAATTCTGTCTTCAAGCAGTTCAAATCTGCTGTTATATGCCTCTAACGTATTTTTAATCTCATCCCTCGTGTCTTTCATTCCCATAAGGTCCGTTACTTTTCTTTGACTTTCAAAATGTTCTTTATACTTTTCTTTGACTTTCAAAATGTTCTTTATACTTTTAGTCACCCAATGTCTTCTTAATATCCTTCATCTCTTTAGCTATATTTTCTTTCAATTCTTTAAACTGATTTAGGAGAGTTGTGTGATTATCATTGATTAATTGTCTTAAATTCTGTATCTCTTCAGGATATTTGTTTTGTTCTTTAGGCTGGGCCATCTCTTCCTGTTTCCTAGTATAACTTATAACTTTTTGCTGATGTCTAGGCATCTGAATATGTTGGTGAACTTACTCTGATGGCCAATATCTCTCTCTTGCCTATTGTTTTTATTTTCTCACAGCTCTTCTTTGATATTTCATTCAATTTATCCTAAGTCTTTAAAATTGCCCAGCTTAAGTTATCAAAATCATGCCAGGGACTCACTAATGGGGCACAAATTTTCTCCCAGAAGTTAGAGAATAGAGAGACCCAAGGGTAAATTTTGTCCATGCAATCTCCAAACAGGCCAGCAGATGGTGCATGTTGGTGCACCTTACGGCTGAGGTCTATCTGTCTCCATTTTCCTTTGTTTTGGTCTGGCCAGAGCCAAGATTCAAAGCAGGCTCTGCTGGCTGAATTCACTGAAGAAAAGTCCCTGACTCCCCCTCCCTTTTCCCTTGTAACAGCTGATAGGAAGGAAGACGTCTGCTCACCTCTCAGTCAGCTACAATGAGCCAGGGATTTTACCCCTGGTTAACATCTTGGGAGTAAAGAAGGGGAACCCTTCCTGGTGGCCAGGAGGTTTAGTAACTCACAGTTTGATTTTTGGGTTCTTTGTCTTTCTGTCCCTCACCTTCCTAGGAGTTGTGAAGCACTGTCCAGTTCTGCTGACCCCCAAAGCAGGTCCCTCTGGCAGCTTTTGGCTCTTTCCCCATAGTTTTTGTGACAGAGTTGAGCCTTGCCTGCCTAATATGGTGCCATCTTACCACAATGCCCTCTTTTGTCCATTTTTAATTAGGTATTCATCTTTTATTATTGAGTTGTAAGAGCTTCTCATATATTCTGGATACAAGTCCATTATCAGATCTAGAATGTGCAAATCTTTTCTCCCATTCTATGGGGTTGCCTTTTCACTTTTTTGTATGATTGGGCAGTTCTTGCGAGTGTTGTTTTTCCCCAACATTTTACTATAAAAATTTCAAATATACAAAAAGAGTAGAGTAAAAATCCATATGCTTACTTCCTCAGTTCTACAATTAATATTTTATTCTATTTGTTTTAACACACATCTGTCTACTGAAGTTATATTTTTCCTCCAGACTTTCTGGACTTTCCTGGTGCAGCTCTCCTCCTATTTCCTAAACTCTAATGATTCTTTTTCTCCACACCCAAGAAGGCATGAATCCATTCAAAAGCTAGGGGGAAAAAAACCAACATGATTAACCATGACCCTGGCAACAAAACCCAAATATTTTCTTCAAAGTGAGGGCATTTACCATGAACATCTGAATTTAAGGGTCCAATCAGCTGTCATAAGAATTACAGTTAGCCTGGGCACTTCTGTCCTGGAAGTCATTTGGGATTTGAATGATGAACTTGTACTGTGGGCCTATGCACAATCCCACCTCTTTTGCTAAGTGAGGGACCTCACAGTAACAAGGGCCTTTAGTGCAGCGTTTCCAGCAGCTGGTAATCCCTTAGAGATGTGGACATTTTATTTTTAGGTCTTTGTGCGTGAGAAGTTATCTCCTCTACTGCCTTGTTTTATGCCCCTGAATTTAATAGTACCAATTCCATGGCTTTTGAGTTTACCTGTTTTATGTGCTCTAAAGAGAAATTTCAGCAGAATTTCAGAAGGGACTGGAGAACTGCATGTCAAGCAATGTGTTCTCTATATCAATATTACACAGCACTGGGGAAAGAGAACTGAAACAAAGTTTTCCATTCTGTAAAAGCAGCTATTAACAAGCTGCAACTGACTTAAAGATGATTGGCGTAGGAATGGGATACAGCATTTGAGGGGGTTGAGGGCACAGTGAAAGACTATTTGTTGCTTCCCTTCATTGTCTGCTCCTGATTTTGTCATTTACTCCAGATGCTATCAGAAAATGTTATTTTAAGACGAATCTTAATTTTTTACCATTACCCTCTGATGTGCTCATATTGACACATGAATATGAACAGATGTTTACATTGTAAATATGGCAGCTGTCCTCATGTCAGATTAAACATCCATGCATTTTATTTAAAAGTAAAACTAAGGTCGTAAAGTTCTTTGCTCTTAAACATCCACACGAGCCGGGTTTTCCTCCCTCCCTCTCTCCCTCCCTCTCTTCTTTCTTTTCTTTCTTTTTCTTTCAAAATTGTCAGGATTTCTTAGAACACACATTTGCTTTTTCTGGAGGAATCAGAGAGGTCAGCAAACTTACTGTTGTGCACAGGACAAAATCCGATTAAGGAAATTAGTGGACACTGAGGTGTGAGTTTTCAAGGTTTCGTGCACAGCTGTGAAGGGCTGGTTACACCCCTGCAGGTCAGCATCCAGGAACTTTGACAGCTGTCACCGTTTGAACAGCCTTGCTTGTCCCGGCTTTTTTTTCCTGGTTATGGTACACAAGTTAGAAGATCAAGCATTTACCTCTACTAAATCGCTTTATTTCCATATTCCTTACTAACATTCATTCAAAGGACTGAAGGCCCCACACTAAGGAATGTGCTGTGGATGATTTGATTCACTCCAGAATTGGGAGCCTCAAATATTGCCAGTACATGCTGGTCCAGGTTTTGTTCCAGGGGTCCCCTGAGGGGCATTTTGATGGGGAAACATAGATCAGTGGCGAAGAGTTCATTAATGCCTTAGTGAAGGATTTGTTTCCTGATTTCCTCAAAAGACTTAAATAAACCTAATAAAGGAGTCTTTGGACATGGAGTGTGAAGCCAGTGATACCATTTTTCTAGCAATATGTCCGGAGCTGTATCTATTTTTCTTAAGCCTGTCCATTGGAAGGATACATAGAATAGTATGTGGACATTAAATATATTTATGTTGAAGGTTTTGGATCTTGGGAAAGTCATTTTAACATAGCATTCATTGAAAGGAGCAGCCTCCACTTGTATGTTTGAGGCGATATCAACTCAGTTTAAATGTTTGGGTGTAAGCAGAGAGAAAAGAGCCGGGGATGAAAAACACCAGAATGTTTACAGTTCTCTCTTGGTTACAGTGTTCTTTGCCATAGCCTATAAATCCCTATGCTAGGCTGTCCCCCTCCCTACCCCTCAGTCCAACTCCTACTCCAACCCTCCCTGTCCCTTGTTCAAGCTAACATCAGCCTGTTCACTGCCTGGCATCCCTCCAGTCCTCCCCTTGGCCCCTTTGAAACAGCTGGTCCCACCTGAGACCATTTCACTGCCCAGGTCTGCTTGGGTCCCTTCCTTACCTCCTTCAAGTTTGATACAAAGACCACTAGCTCTAGGAGTTGTTTCGTGATGATCCTTTTTACCATTACTTTTTCCTCTCCCAGGTGCAGGCCCCCTAGTATTTCCTACTTTTTCTTTCTTTTAGTACTTTTCACTTAGTTGTATACTACAGAATCATAATATATATTATATATGTACATATACATATTGCCTGTTTAAAATCATGCTTAGAAAGTGTGCTTAGAATAGCATAGCATAGGCACATTTTACATATTCATTGAACCAAAGGGGGGTATAATGAATGATGTATGATCAGAATATAGTAACAACATTCAACAAATAATTCTTTAAATGGAGAGGGTGTGCCATTGAATAAAACTAAGGAGCTTAACAGCCAGAGTGGAGGTGATCAACCACCTGGAGGTAGACTGATTCCTTAATTCGCAAAGCAAACCATCGGTGAGCCAGGCTTCATTCCTCCTTCACTTTTCATGATATTTAATCTGAGAATACCATGGACTTTCATTATGGTTCTTTCCCTCCGGGCCTCCGATGGTTGCACATGGAGGGAAAATCTAACGATTCATTCTGCCCAGGTCTGGTACCTCCTACCTGCATAAGGTACTGGGCCCAGAGCACAACAGTGATTCTTTGTAGATCTGACCTTGAAATGAGAGAATTAGAAAGTAGTACTCCTGATTCTAAGTTACTGCTCCACATTGCCTGACATTTAATCACTGGTAGCAAAGGGAGCTCCCCAAAAGACAAGTGTTCCCTTTCCTAATGTCAGAAATAATTGGTTTTGTGTGACTTGGGATCAATGTCCATCAGTTTAGAAAGAAAGGAAAAGGGAAAATTTAAAGCTCCATGTGGCGTCAGCTCCTCTTTTCCTCTCAGCCACAATATGAATTTCAGGATCATTTTATGATGGGAGAATTTGCACTTACCTTAAAAGTGGATATGTGCATTTCCCCCCAAAGCATTACTAATTCCACTGCTTATTTGTTATGATTTTGGTGACCCTTGTAGTATTCTGATGCAGAAGAGGAAGCCTAGAGTCATTCATTAACATGAAAGAGAGAAGGGGAAGGTCTTGGGGAAAATACTTGGAGTCCTCCAAAAATCTTCATCAAAGCTGCCACAAATAATGATAATTTTTTTTAATAAGGGCAATTTCCATTCTTTTTCAAGTCAGTGGAAATAAAAATATCACTGGAAAGCATTGCTCTCTTTTTTTTTCAACTATGTTGCATTATTGTATCATATTTCTAATAAATCCAGAGTGCAATAAATGCAAGTAAAACTTAAAGAAAAAAAGTCCTTAACTTCCTCCACCTACCCCTTCAATGCTTACCCCTTACTCCACCATGCTTACTCCACCTACCCCTTCAATGCTTCAATTATTTGTCAAACCAGACAAATAATTACATTTATACCATGGCCCTATTTGCCAGCATATTCAGAGAGAAGGTGTACAGGCATAGATCTTGGAGTACTCAGCTTTAGTTCCAGTTCTGAGGTGGCTCTTCTCTCACACCTCTTGACCTTACTTTCCATTTCTATAAAATGAAGGATATCTTCCTTTGCCTTTTTGGATTTTTACGTTATTTTTACAAAAGTAACATTTCTTTCATCAGCTTCATTCATTGCAAATTTCCTTTTAATAGAAGCAAAATTACATCAAATTATTCCAATTCGGATATCTTAAAATATAGGTGAAGATGACTTGCTTTCCACATGCTCACCAGTTGCTACCAGGATAAAATTCAAATGAAAACAACATTAACCATGATGTCAATGGAAAATACTCAGGAGTAAATGGCATTCATATGCGAAGTATCTAGTTGGACCCAGATGATATGGTGATGGTGGTAGGTGTTCTTGTTTTTGGAATCAGCTGATTATTTATCACTGGACTTTTAAAGTCTTCTTTGAATTTATAACTAGTAAGTTGGAAAATCAAGTGAACTTTTCCTTTCAAATTCATTACTGATGAACTAGACTTTAATTTAGATAGTTAAAAGGAAGAAGCTTTTACTAATGGAACTGCATACAGAGATGAGGGCAGGAGTGGAATTACCGACATGGGAGAGGCAAAGTGAAGGCCCCCAGACGTTACCCCTGGAGCTGAAGGGGCAGGAGACCCCTGAGAGCAGTGGAAGAGGGGCTAGAAAGTAAAAGCTTCCATCAGTGAAGGCCTCAAACATTGGGAGTTCCTGCCATAGCAGAAATGGAGCCAGAAAGAAACACATTGGCCTCCTTCTAAACTTTTTGCTCGTGCTTCCCATTGGCCATTAGGTTTGGGAATCTGGTTGATGCTGTCTGCAGGGGTCAGAATTCCCGGGGCACGAAGAAGCACAAACAGAAGCAAGAGATTATTTGGAGACTGGCAGTACTTGGAGAATAAGTAGCCCAGGGGAAATGTTGTAAATTGTGTTGCTATCTAATATTGTGCCAGACATTGACATTTATGCGTCTTTACTGGGACTGCATTTGCAAAATAGCTCCCGGAAATTCCCTAGAGTAAAGGATGCTACAAATAGTTTCCTTGCTACTGCTTAATTCTTCAGAATGAGTGTGCCTGCTTATTTATGGTGGCGGCAGGTTCTCACACAATCATTTAGTGATCATTAAATATTGGGAGTTAATTGCTGGGCTCTCTGAACCAGAATTTGACAACTGTGGCGAATCAGTAATTTATACGGAGTTGCTCTTTAATGGGGACTTAACCTGACTGCACAGAGACTTCAGAAATGGGTTCCCTCAATTTTGTACCCTGGGCAGAAGGCCCAGCTTGGGGTGTTCCTTCTCTGAACAGTAATTGTAATGCTAACTCACTCACAATGTAATGTGTTCTGTTCCACAGTGAGGAACAGAGTCTTTCCTGGGAAAAACTGTGCAGTGACAAGATTTGGCATCAATTTTATTTGATACTTTGCCTGCCTCAGGCCCTTCTAAAAGTTGCAAGTTTCTTTGGGCAATCCCAATGGCAATTGGAACTCTCATTCACACTGAGATGCGAGGGAGAGGAAATTGTTTGAAGAAGCACTGCTGCCGTCTTGGGGATAAGGGATGGTGGTGAAGTAGGGGTTGATACCTTTTAAAAATGGATTACAAATGAAAATGTCTGTAGAGACTAAGCAAGTAAGACACATGGGTGAAGGCATTACTTTTTTTCAAAGAACCAATTTGTGTGAAAAATAAATATTTAGGAAAAGTCCAGTCTTTCTCTAGGACGTCAAATTATAGTTTTCATAAAGTTAAAAATATGGCTTATATCAATTTAGAATGAACACGTGTTGAAGATTTATATAACTCATTAATGAGGGAACCAGCAACACAGTAAAGCTGGTTCAAAAACCACTAAGGACAGACACTATCTAGTTATTCAAGCAAGCACGCTAAAATTAGTTTGTTTAGTTCAAGACTAAATTTGTTAAATTCTGAGAGGATAATACAACCATGATGTCAGGGTTTAAAAATTGTTTTTATCTCTATTGGTCAAAAATCTAAAAGTTACCATTTCGTGTAGGCCTAATCAATAGTAAAGACCAAGACAAACAAAGATAAAGCCCCTAAATAAATAATTAATCCTCTGGATAATTAAATAATCTCCTAGAAAATAAAATTTTGATGGGCCAGTTAAACAATTCTTCAACAGACTTTGAAAGGGGCTCAGACATCCTTTTGTTTTTTTCTTAGCAAAGGATGTACTATCTTCTCTTTTTCTTAAAACACAGATCCATCCATCTTATTTTTGATTTCCCAATTCTGATAGCCTTAAATGTAAAATAATAAATAAATAAAGACATACATAAATAAATAATTTCCTTTTAATTATTCTACATTTAAAAAAAATGAATCCAGGTCATTTTTGATTGTTTGTTTGTTGCTATCAATGGTGAATGGATAAGTGGTAGCTGACACTTTACCTCAGTGTCCAAAGACAATTTGGTGTCCTGGTGATGATGGTGAACTGGAATTGGTAAGCCTAAGAGAATCGTTAATGAAGCAGCTGGCTTGTGGAAATGTGGTCCCAGTGTTGCCAGGTTTCCTGACCTCCAAGAGCCCAGAAATCCAGTTGTTGTTTTTTGTTTTTGTTTTTTCACATTTTCAATTTTGAATGTTGGCAAATTAATTCAAGAATTTGAAAATACTGTAAGCGACAATTGCAGGTTACATCTAGTCAGTGAACTGCCATATTGCAACCTCTTAAGTTAAATAGAAAAAGCTATGGTGGAGAATTGTAGGTTCTCCGATCCTTTTGTAGATCCTGCAGTAGAAAATCAATGGATTTCTTTGTCTAAATTTGAATTCTTGAGCTTAAGGCTTCTCAGTCCAGCAATAGGACTGCCATCCATCCACTGTCTGTCCATTTACCCAGCCAGCAAATATCTATTGTGTATAGATGATATGCCAAGTGCTGTCCTAAAGATTGAAGAAGAATAGGATCCCATCTCTCTTTGATTCCTTGCAGTTGGATTTTCCAGTCTCCAGCTTTTGACCATCCAGTTGGGTAGACTCTCTGATCTAGTGCAGGTTGATTCTCAGCTTCTCTGCATTCCTAGCACTGCTCTTCCCAGGGCCACCTGTCATCAACTCATTGTTAATGCAACAAATATGTCTTAGTCTTCACCTAATCTTAATAGGCTGTATCTTTTGAACCTGTTTTGATTTCTTTGAAAATCTTTCCTCTTTGGTATCCAGGAGAGTGTTTTCTACTGCTTCTCATTTCACTGTGATTTTACATTCATGTCCGAGAGGATTCCCCTTTCTTCTCCCAACTTCATTGAGTTTATCATTCCTTCAACTGCAATCTCCCTATCTCCAGTAAAACAGAGTGAGTAACACTACTCCTTCTCTCCTTACGCCCCACATCCAAATGGTCCCTGAGTCCTTTATATTCCATATCCTTAAATGATAACACACACACCCCCCACTTTTCCTTATCAGATTCTGCTTTAGTTCTGGCTCTTCTTATTTTGTATTAGGTATAGAAGTAACAGAAAGCCCAAGGCAAAATTCTTTAAACAACAAGTTTTTTGTTTTCTCATCAATTAAAAGTTTTGTGATCTGGACACTTCTTGGGTTGTTTAATTCAGGATTTCATCACAGATAAGTTTCTTTCCATTCTCCACTCTATTTTCCTTGAGCCTCACCTTAAGATTCTCAGATGTGTGTAGTAGTTCTAAACTTACATGACAATAGAAAGAATAGCCTCCACTAACAGAAAAGGACATCCTCACATCTCATTTTAGGTCCCTTGTCTGATATCCTTTTACATCTTATTGGACAGAATTATATAATATGCTTATGTCTAAGTCAATCACAGCAAGGAAAATTGAAACCCATTGATCAGTTTAAACCAGTATGATTTACTTTTGCTTTTCTTCTGGGGCCCACCTCCCTTGAGGATCATGTGAAAGGTAAATCAATGAAATAATAATAGCTTAACCTGAGCATTTAATACATGATAAAGGAAGTTCTAAGTACTTACTTGTATTATCTTATTTACACCAAAAAATATATTGAGTAGATAGTATTATTTCCAATTTATAGATGTAGAAATTAACACTTAGAAAGATTAATGATTTTGTCCAAGACTATAAAGTTACCAGGATTTATACCCAAGCAGTGTGATCTCAGGGTTTTCTTCTTATCCACTTACGTTCCACCAAATATACCATTTAACAACATGAGAGAAGGCCATGGGGGAAGAAGCGTTGCTGGGTGGGCTGAAAGTATCTGCTATATTTTTGCTACCAAAAGAAGGTAATCAT
>JAQZBX010003180.1:47817-66359 GCA_029593785.1 Cabassous unicinctus
CCCCCCCCCCCATCTCTCTACTCTGGTCCCTAATAGTCCCTTTTAGTACTCTGTGTTTACATTTTCTAAAGAATTTCAGTTCTCAAATGGTGCCATATCCTGTCACACTCTCTTGACTTTGCACATATTGTCTCTTTTTGCCTCAAATGTCCTTGGCCTTCTCTTTTCTTAGCTTACTCATGTTTATTCAAAATTCAGTCTATATATCACTTCCTCTATATATTCTTTTCTGGCATCATTTCCATTCTGGGTTTGACAATATTCCTTTTTGCTCCCACCTTACACCATCTATTATGACGTACTTTATCTTCTCATTGTCCCTTTCTTCTGGGGCAATATAAGCTCCTTGAAAGCAGTCACTATGCTTTACTCATCTCTTAATCCATAGCATATCTTGGTATAGAGGAAATACTTTATGCATTTTCACTGAGCAAATACTCAGACTGACCTTTGAAGAGCTCAAATATTAGTAAGGTAAAGTAGACATTTGAAATCAGGCATTTATAGAGAGAGGGAGGCCATCACAGACCACTGGCTCAAGAACAGACCCCATCACAGTTGAATAAGCAATGTCATTTCATTACCCTCTAATAACTTACGTCCACTTTGCTTAACGAGTTTTCATGCAGTTTGTGAAATGTCAAGGCTCATCATGGAACACAGAAGGGAAAGATAGGTTGAGTCATCATTTTCCTGAATGACTTGTATTGGACCACAAATCATCTATGAGGTACTTGAGCAACAGTAATTTTTAAAAAAATTCCACTTAAACAAAAATTGCACTGATGTTGTCCTTGTATCTCTCTCACTCGAAGGAGTTGGAGAGACAAGTAAACTAGTAGTTATAACAGGATGTGATTCTTTCTATGAGAGCCATGAACCTAGGATTATATTGGAGCCTACAAGTGTCCCTATATGTGATGCTTAATGCTAGAATATGTATATGAATTGGCTGTCACGGGGGCATTCTGGAAGGAGGCAAATGTGTGTCCATATGCTTCCCTTTGCAACTACCTTTTATGTTTCCTGTGTTCCCATAGATAACCTTAGTTCCCCTGTAATAAACAATTCAGCAACATTTGTTTTTAACTATCTTCACCCAGAGAGATCCACATGCCCTTTGGACACTGACAGCTACTGGGTTTCCATTAAATCATCGACCCATATAGATTTTACCATGGGTGGTTTTCTGATGATGACCCTCAGTGATTCAGTGTTTCCTTGTCTGAGAGTGTTTCAGAGTGTCAGGGATTCCTTGATTCTTAAAACAAATGCATACTGGTTCCCTGAAGTTTGGGATCCACGGCAGATAGGATGGGTCATGTGGATCACTGACAAAGTGGAGTTTCCATCCTTTGGCCCTATGTAGACAGTGGGTTACTCCACCTAGGTGTGTGGGCAACCCTTGAAAGGAAGAAAATGCTCAGGCCACGGTGAGTAGCTTTATGCATTTCACCTACCCTCTTCCCTACCCCTAAGACTGGGTCCTCATGAGGTTTGTAGCATTAAACTCCATGGATGGGGATGAGGTTCATTGTAACTCAATTGCTTTTAGCCTGGAAATGAAAATGATAGTGATGATGCAATGTAGTTTTGGTACTTTAAAGGCTAGTTTCTATACCTAGAAATATATATTTCAAATTTGACTTCTGGTTTAAACTATTGTAATTCAATATATTGAAGTTACAGTTTTTAAAACTTTTTTTTAGCTTCCAAGTTTAGATTAAAAACTTCATTGTTTTTAAGTCTAAAAGGTTTTAACAATCACATTTAAGGCATCTTTAAATAAAATGTGTCCCCACTTATGAACCTAGTTCATTAAACACCTGTAAATGTTTCGATCGACATTTATGCATCTAATTGATCCAATTTCCTTTTTAAGTAGAGTGAACTCTTATAATAACACAAAATTTGATGGTAAGCCACTGGCAGCTGGCACCTCTTCTCAGCTTAACTGCCAGTTCTCAGATGCTTGGGTGGAGGGATGGAATGTCACAAATCAAGAGATCCATTTTACTGGCCCCTTTTTCCCCTGGATCTTGCCCTCAAGGACACACAAAGTGTTTCTCCTTACTGATGTGCACTTGAAAATCTCCTCTGTTTTTTATTCATTTCAAGCCAACCTGACTACATATAACAAGGACTGAAGAGAGACCCCAATAGAAAGATTAAGACCCATGCTGGGTCATGTCCTACTGAATGATCTAGTCACAAGAAAGGTCCCTTAATGGAATTTTATTAAAAAGGTCTCAACTATAACAGTTTTACGCATTGTAGTATGATATAACATATGATATAACATATGATCTCCTGATATCCACTCAGCTTCAGACTATCACAGATACATTTATTTGACGGCACCTACACATGAAATATACAATCTCTACTTTAATAGGGCCAACTACATATAGATTTTGACTCTCTGAACCCTACTAAGAAGACAAAATCCAGAGACAATCCAGAATGGCCTCTGACTGAAGACACAATTGCAGTGGCATGCTGTCGAGTTGTGGAAAATACCCCAACTGACACTTATTAGCCACAGCTGGCATTTAGATCCTATTTTTTAGAAAGCACATTTGACTATTGAAAGAGTAAAAATAACACCTGAACATGAGATATGTTTATATGTCTCTCATATAATGGTCCCAGAATGCAATTGTCATGGTTAGTGCAGTTCAGCCTTCTTCTTTCTTGTTGTTGTTCAACCTCAAGAAGTTGAGCTTCTATGTATGACACTGGTTGGCTGCCATGCTGAAGAAGCCAGAGGGAGGGGCCCTACCTTTAAAGGACAACCGTCTTTTCCACTCATATATCACTGACCAGAACTGAATAAAATGGCTTCCCCTATCTGCAAAGAAGCCTTGGAATTACAATACCCTATCTGCAAAGAAGTATCTGGATGGCCATACTCCCCTGTAAATACCATTGCTAGAGAAAGAGGGAGAATGGAGGTGGGGGGACAATTACTAGTCTCTGGTCCATTGTCTGAAAGAGGAAGATGGACATGTGGACAAATAAGCAGACACATATATGACCTGCAAACCCTCTTCTCAAAATACAGATATTTTAGGCTTCATTCCACCTAATATGATCTAGAACAAATCTCTAACTCATCCAAAAGCAACCTAAATTAAACATATGTTTACATGTGCCAAGTGTGCATGTACAGTTTCAACCACAGGTGTTATTTGGTTTAATTTCCTTTTCTTTTTTTACTTAACTTCTTTAAGCCTGCATTGAAAATATCACCTACTCTCATGCTTCCCTTTATTCTCCCCTTTTTTCTCTTCTTATTTCCAGTTATTTCCTTTTAAATCCTCCTACTTACTCCAGTCAAGCCCCCACTACCATGATGAAAATAAAAATGATTTTAAAAAGTCAAAAAATTAAAGTGGCTCTCAAAATTTAAACAGAACTTGGGGCACATAATTATTGTTCATAGTAATGACCTTGAATGTCGTGGACCATTTTCTATTTAAGGATGCTTAGGGCAGTTTAAAAATTGCTATCAAAATATACTCTTCTCATTTTTTTCTCTAAAAATGCATGATAAAGACATTCACATCTATTACTTAGAAAATTCACTTATACTTTCCTCTCAAAATTGCTGGGTAAATTAGGTATAGTAGTAATGGTAGAAGTTAACACATATAATACCTGAAAACTCTAAATATCTTTATTATAATGTCACCTTCCTAACGTGTGCTCTTTTTAATTTTTTAAAAATTACATTGAGACTATAAACAACATAAAGGCAGTGAAAAATAATCTTCTTTTTCTTTATATTCCTACCATACTTAGACAACAATTAAACACTTCGTATGTGCAAAGGTGTGTGCTCAGTGTTGGGCAAGCCGGGGTGAATTAGAAGTGCACATACACATGCACACACAGTTTTTAGAATAGGTGACTGCTGGATGAAGAAAAAATAGGTATAAATTAACTGATAGATTATTCTGGCATGGTACCTAATTTGGGTGGGAGAAAATAAAATTAGACTTTTGTTCTCTTTGAAATCCTCAACAACCTGTGGATAAATATCCATTTCTTGGGAAATCATCCCATTCTAAAATAAGGCAGCTCTGGCAAAAACATCTGGGATATCCAGTGCAAGTGTCCCTTTGCCTAATTTCTCCCTCTTATGCACATAATCACCCCCTGCCTAAATATCCTGTGTGCTTATCCTCTTGAACACAGTTCCACATCTCTAGATGATCATCCCCACACTTTATTTTCATTTGGCCAAGCTCCCACTATATAATTATTTTAATCAGGAGCACTATCTCCTTTAACCACGATAGCAAATGACACCATTTCCAGAAAAGAGTGGTAAATTAAAATGGTTAGAATCCAATTTGATTTGCTGTGTAGTGGCGAGGCAAAGGGGATTGAGGAGGGGAAGAGTATGTGCTGTATCATGGCATAATGATGTCAGGTTGACATCATGTATTTTCTATGCAAGGTTTTTATTATTATTTTTATTTTATTATTTTTTATTTTTTTAAATTTTGGAATGGAATTGTGGAATTTGTGTCAGGTTAGCATTCAGAGAATACTTGAGTGTTAAATGTTGTGCTGCAGTGTCTGGAATCATAGCTCCTGCCTAAAGGCACTCAATAAACCTTGGTTTAAATATATTTAAACACAGACAAGTTTAAAAGAAAGCATTGACTTGACATGGTTTCTCCCAAAACACGGTGTACGTAAGGATCATCTGGGAGTGGGAGGGGTTGCTAAAATGCTGATTTTTAGGTTTTATCTCCAGAAATTTCAATTCAGTCAATGTGAGGTTATGCCTTGGAATATTTAAAGAATTAAAAGCTGAACCACACATGATTCTGTCAGCGATATAGGCCACACTGGTTTCAATGAACTGTGAAACTTAAAGGGAAATGGAAAAGGAATTTTCACAGGTTATTCTTAACCTTCAATAGAGGTAGGTGATTTCTTCCTCTTTAAATTCAAATTATTTGACTGATAGATGCAAATACAAATATATTAATATGATTTTTAAGGCATAAATTAGAATGAACTTTGTCACAGTAAAACTAAGTAGATACTCATTATGGCCTGTGGTACTCAAAGGGCCAAATTGCTTGGCCATTTCCAAAAATAATATTCAAGGTTGAATATAAGTTGACCCATCTGCACATGACAACATTTTTCACAGAGTGTAATTATAATCTACCCATATCCCTTGGTACCAAATAAATTAGAAGATTAACAGAGGCAAAGAGAATGGCTGCTGGACTGAACTTGCCCAAATGCCGTATTTCCCAATGCTGCCTCGTTCTTAGCAAATGAGATATGGAATATGAAAACTTTAAATTAGACAGATATAGAGATCCAAAGATAAAGAATTAATATTCACTAAGTTCATTCTCTGTGCCTAAGAGAGCTGTCCTACTTGGGTTTGATAATAGGATCTTCTTGATAAGGGATGAATTTTCCTACTTTCACTTTCTAAGTAAACCTTTCCACCTAGAAATATGTGTAAAAATCTATCTGACACTCCACACTTTTCAGTACAGGCTATCATCAATAATTTCCCTGACCCTTGTTTTACTAGAGACTAGGTACAGACATTTGCTGGATCAGGGCCACATTGCAAAGTGATGCAAGGACAGTGTTTGCCTTAGTTTGCCAGGGCTTCCATGAAAATCACCACAAAATGGGCTGGCTTAAACAACAGGAATTTACTAGCTCTTGGTTTTGAAGGCTACAAGCCCAAAGTTAAGGTGCTGGCAGGGCTTGCCTTCTCTTGGATTCTGTAGCATCCCAGCAATCCTCCATCACAGGGTCTACTGTGTCTGCTCCTCTGTTTTCCACTGACTTTCATGTTCCACTGAGTCCAAATTTCCTCTGCTGAAAGCACTCTGAGTCATAAGGATTAAGGCTCATCCTGATTCATTTTGTCTTCATTCAAATAAGATCTTCAAAGATCCTATTTACAAATGAGTCCATGCTCTCAGGACTGGAGGTTAGTTCTTGAACATGCTTTCGTGGGAGACACGATTCAATCCCATCCCAGTGGCCTCCTAAAATGTCAAGCCAGTGACTTTACTGAGCACAAGTTACTTAGTGCTTCCTCCATAGAAGATGAGACAATGTTATGTCATGGATAAAAACACAGGTAGAGTCTGACAAGGCAAGGATTAAATTATTCTTCTTTTATTATGGGTACATTGTTTAACCTCAAGGAGTCTCAGATTCTCGAGCTATAAAATAAGTATAATAAAATTCCCCTCATAAGATATTGAAAGAATAAAATAAAATGGCAGTGCTAAATCACCTCCTTCAATTACCAGCAAGTAATACATGTTTTGAGAAATGTTTAACTCCCCATTGTCTCCTGTGATGTGTATGTACCACGGTTTTGTTTTTAACTTTTAATTTTGAAATAGCTTCAAACTTACAGAAAAGTTACAAAAATAATACAAAAACAATACATAGAACTTCAACATACCCCTCACACAGATACCCGTATTTATAGACTTTCAACATTTTGAGACATTTATTATATCATTCTACCTATCTATGTGTCTTTCTATTATCTACCTATCTATCCATCTTTCTATCATCTATTTATCTATTATCTAAACATTTGAGAGTAGGTTGCATACATCATTATGCTCCAATATTTAACACATCCAGGTTTCATGATAACAAGGATATGAGTATGTAACCACCTCAAATATAGCTATCAAGTACAAAAATTTCACATTGATATAAAGCATATAGTCCATATTAAAATTTTAAAAGTTTTCCCAATAATATCCTATTTTTTCTGGATTGGAAGACTTTTTCAAAATTTTTGTTTATTAATATATATGTAACCTGAAATTTACTTCTTTAAACCCCTTCAGATATATAATTAAGTTGTGTTAAGTACATTCAAAATGTTGGGTAATCATCGCCATCATCCATTTCCAAAACTTTTCCAATATCCCAAACAGAAACTCTGCCAATTAAACTTTAACTCTTCATTCCCTACTCCTCCCAGCCCCTGGTAACCCATATTCTAATTTTTGAGTCTATGAATTTGCTTATCCTTATTGCTTCATATCAGTGAGATAATGCAATATTTGTCTCTGTCTGGCTTATTTCACTCAACATGATGTTTTCAAAATTCAGCCATGTTTTTGAATATAATAGAACCTGATTCCTTTTCACAGATGCATAAGATTCTACTGTATGTACACACCACATTTTGCTCATCCCTTCATCTGTTGATGTACATTTGGGTTGTTTCCATCTTTGGCAATTGTCAATAATGATGCTATAAACATCAGTGTAAAAATACCTGCCTGAGTCCTTGCATTCAGTCCTTTTGAGTATATACCTAGATGTGGAATCACCAGGTCATAGGGAATACTGTACTTAACTTTCTGAGGAATCACTAAACTGTTTTCCACAGCATTTGCACCATTTTACAGTCCCACCAGCAATGAATGAATATTCTTGTTTCTCCACATCCTCACCACCACTTGCTACTTTTTAAAAATAATAATCATTCTAGTCATGAGACATGGTATCTCATTGTGGTTTTGATTTGCATTTCCCTAATGCCTAATGATGTTGATCATCTTTTCATTTGCTTTTTGTCCATTTGTATATCAATTCAAGTATTTTAATCATTTTTTATTGGATTGGTTTGTCTCTTCGTTGTTGAGTTGTAGGATTTCTTTATAAATTTTTGATATTTAGCCCTTATCAGACATGTAGTTTCTAAACATTTTCTCCCATTTTACAGTTTGCCTTTTTATTTTCATGATGAAGTCATTTGATACACAAAAGTTTTAAATTTCCATTTATCTATATTTTCTTTTTTGACCCTTGCTTTTTGACACTAAGTCTTTCAATGCTTCCCTATATGTTCTTCCAGGAGTTTTATAGTCCTGGTTCTTATATTTAAGTCTGTAATATGATTTGAGTTGTTTTTTATATATGGTGTGAGGTAAGAATCCACTTTCATTCTTTTGCACATAGACATCTAATTTTCCCAGCACCATTTATTGAAGAGACTATTCTTTCCCAATTGAGGGGACTTGACACCCTTGTCAAAATTCAATTGGCCATAGATGAGACAGTCCGCTTCTGAACTCTTAGTTTGATTCCATCAGTCTTTCCATATCACATGGGTTTTTAACACTGTGGTTGACACAAATAAATGTTTGACAAATGAAATCAAAGTTCTTTTCTCTGGCTGCTTACAATCTACAAAGAAATAGAAAGCATAAACTTAAAGAGCAGCCAAACCAAGTAGTAAGCTTACTAGAGGATTGGTGATGGTGGAGCTTTCATTTCTTCTGATCCCCGGTGTATAAAGTAGGGAGATTTTAAATGATTTTATTTTAATTTTCTTTTTGAGTGGCAATTTCATAGTAGACTTTTGGGAAATTTTTTGCATAAGGTCATTTTTGGTGGCTGCAGTTTCTCATGTGGTTGTGTGGCAATTTATATAATCATTTTTCTATTTTATGGCATTTAGAAGCCAAAGAGAATGAAGGAAATGGAGGAGAATTCAGCCAATGAGATTCTCTCACATATGAATTGGAAACAATGGACTTCTGAGACAGCCGGGGCATGGGAGGGGGGGATGAGAAGGAACTGAAGCACTCAGATCAAAGGAAGTTTTTAATTATCTGTGAAGTCAGTATTGTCTTGCCCCTCCATGATCCCAAGTTGTCTTGGTTCTCATCCTGACCCCACACCTTTAGACCATTCCTGAAAAATGGGCTTCATTTCCTTCATCTGTGAAGGAAGACTTTATGCTACCTGGAGGCACTGCATTAGCTAATTTATTATTTGTTTTCAGAGTGTTTATCTGAAGCATGTTAACTGCTAAATATTGTCACTGCAGCTGTGGAGAAATGTGGTTTCCTCCTTCGAATATTTTCTAAAAACATGTGTTCATGTTTCTCCAGTTGAAGTTAAAGTCACATCTGTTTGCTTCCCCCCCACCCCCGCCCCTTCCCATTTGGCTCAGATGAGTTTAGAGTGTGCAATTGATGAAATAAAGAAATAACTCAGCAGCTGATGGTATTTTAGGAAAAAATTTTAACACCAATATTTTCAATGGTTCAGAAAATCACTTTTTGAATTTTGTTTTAAATGTTCAGGTGAATATACTACATTTAGCATCTTCTGAATGATCCTTATCTAAAATCTCGTAATCCCCCAAAAGGGAGTTGAGTAATTCTCAAAGTTTGTTATTCAGTTGGTAGTACTAAGTTATTTTCTGTTCTCCAATGTCAACTTCCAAACAGAAAAGACATTCCGAGACCTCTGGATAGGTTCCCTCACTTATTTGGCTGGTAAAGGGAGAAAATTTCTGAGTCCCAGAATGGAATCAACAAGGGTTTCATGAAATTATAATCCAGGAGCTACTATATCTAGCCTTTTATGACCTTGACTGAGAAGTCACTCATTGTCACTCCCTTTCTTCTCTGTTGACTGAAACACTCACAAACCCATCCAGAAACAAACACAAATTCTATCTCCCAATGAGATAAGTGACAAATAATTTTGGAGCCAGGTTTTAAAATCACAACATGTTTACCTTTGTTTAATTTGAGAAATCTTGTCTTCAATTATTCTTATAAAATGGTTGTGTTAAAGGATGAAGTTGAATTTAAGTCAAACAGTTATTATTCTTCATAAGACAACTATTAATAGAATCCTGGTAGATTTGCTGCTAATTATTGCCTGTTGTACACATTATTCTTTATCTATCTTATATGTACAACAAACAAACAAAAATACTAAACAATATTCCTGTCTAAGTATTAAAGGACATTAATTGCAGACAGGATGAGTCTTGGGAAGTTTGACCATATATGTAAACTGAGTCTTATGAATTTGAAAACAACTTTCCTTTTACATTTTAATATCCCTGAAATTGGAATGGTTCTTACAATCACGGTGTATCTTAGTTGAATAAGCAGCAGTTTGTCTTTCTTAGTGGTATATGAAACAATGGTACAACTTATTATCAATGGCAAAGACCATTTGGTGAACTATGATTGTAATTATTCACAATTCCAGAATAAACAAAGAGAGACTTAGGATACAGTCACACCTTTTATTTTGAGAGATTTTCCATATAACCAGAAATGAGTCCTAGATGTTATTTGAGTTGTGCTGTCCTGCTGGAAATCAGTTAACACTCATTTTTTTTTTTTTTAATGTAATGTGCTCAGGTCTCTAATTTGATTCTAGATTTCTATGAGAAACCAACGATGCATTAGCTCTGTCAACTGAAAGGCCCTTTAATTGACTTACTCCTATTGAGTGAGATCCTAGAAGGCATCGTCTGTTAATGGGGTATCCTGATGGGAGACAAGGACTAGGTTTGCCTGCACGGGAGTTAAATGCTAGATATAGTATATCATGTTATAGTCTCATCACTTAGCTTTACCTCAAGATGGCAACAAAATGATTTCTTGCAGAATGAAGTCCTGAACCATGTTGTCTGAAAAAAATTACCTGACTCCTGAGCAATAGAGCTACAAATTTCATGGTAATAATCCTGTCTCAAATCTTAGGTAAAATAATTCATCTTTTGGGGAGCTGTATTGGAGTTAGCATTAGGTGGGCTTGTATTGCTACAGCTTTTAAAGAAGATGGCATTTATAGGATGTATGGATATGTATATACATACATACAAAAACATTCTTGTCTACATGCAGGCATATATTTGTTTATGTAGTCAATTATTTATTTAAAAATCACTAAGCTCCTAATACATGCTGCTGCATAACAATTACTCATCATCCTTGCCCTTAGGTATACTA
This sequence comes from Cabassous unicinctus, assembly GCA_029593785.1. NCBI lineage: Eukaryota > Metazoa > Chordata > Mammalia > Cingulata > Chlamyphoridae > Cabassous > Cabassous unicinctus. The sequence continues at coordinate 58,617 of JAQZBX010003180.1, forward strand.
TCAACCTCTTCATTTCTTGCTACCCTTTATGATGTGGAGACGTAGCCACAGTGCATTGCTGATCCTGAGTAAAGAGTAGTCAATAATTCCAGGTGCTTTTTTTTTTTTTCAATTTGGAAAACGACTTCGTATTGACACACATAGATAATCACCTCTTCTAACTGTTCATTTTATCTATTTCTTTTAAAGATAAAGTGCTCTTTTAAATCACATTTTCCTGCTCGGAAACCAAAATCACTTCTTTCATATATTTTCTGATTGTAGATTATCTTTCAGAATAATTAAATGACCTTTGCGGTCTATCATGGAACAGAAAATCCTTGAAGGCAAGAATCCATTGTCTTGCTTTATTTTTTGTTACGTACGCTGCAAATAACCCATAAACAAGAGAGTGGTTAATAAATATTATTCAGATTTGGGGCTGTGAAAAAGAAGACACAGGCATGAAATCCTATTTTTATTACTATCATTAAGCTTATGATCCTCTGGCCACTTTTCTCTGGTCTGTGTAATTGCAGAGCTCTTCATATTTTATTCATTAGAAGAGCTGCTCCGGGTCTATTCTTCTTATGTTGCTGCCTTGCTGCTGTTTCCAACACTTCTAATGGGTGTGATCTGTGGGCTCCACCAACTTTCTGTCCATGCCTTTTCAAGGCCCTAATGAATATTAGACTTGCAGCCATCTATTATGTTTCAAGTACAGAAGTAAATGCATAGGGGATTTTGTTTGTTCATTAGCACCATAAAAAGCAAACTCAATTTATCTCCTTCATTCTCTCTTTAATGAATTTGCCCACCTATTATAAAAAATTTGAAGGAAAAAATGATTCATGTAGGTATTTACGTAAAGGGATCTTGCTGACTTTTTTTTTTTTTTTAACATTACCAGATAATGCCTATGAACTACCAGTGATAAAATACTATATTATAGTCAACCTTGTTGTATCTGTGATTGTGTTTGCATGTTTCAAAGGTAGAAAATAGGAGTTATGGTTAGATGTGGCTCCAAACAAATGGGAAAAAGAAGAAGAAACAAGAGAATGAAAACAATTTGAAGAAAAAGAAGAAGAATATAAGGAAGAGAAAGGAAAGAGGAGAGAGTAGGGGGAAAGAGAGTAAATTTTTAAAAAAGAATGGGAAAGAGGAGGAAAGAAGAAATAAAGAGCATTCAGGCAAAAAAAGGGTAAGGAGGGCTCTGTGTGTGTGGGTGTGTGTATGTGTTTGTTGAGGGCAAAGCAATTATTAGTTGGTTAAAATTTTTGAAGAATGTATTATATAAAACACTATTACCCTTTGTTTAGGTCTCTTTGTTCTACCTTTAGTTGAAAATTCATTATTTTACTCTGAACAAGTTTAGTTTTCTACCTTACAATTTCACTTAAACAACTAAATAAAATCCTTAAATAAGATGCATTATAAATCAAATAGCCTCTCTGCTTTCATTATTATAAATATTTTTGAGTATTTGGATGGAAATGTGAGTGAGTTTGAGATAAAAAGTTGACCAAGATTATGGAGAAATTTGTAGAGAAAATACTTAATTAAATCTTGGTTGCTCAAATTATTTTATTCCCTTCTCCTTCTCTCTCTTCAACAATTCTTTAGTTCTCTTAGAAAATAGTCATAGATTAATAAAGTTATACCAAAATTATTTTGTAAGAAAAAATGTACTGAATTTAAGATTTTCCATTAGTGTTTATAACAAGTTTTCTACAATTATTGAGTGCCTTATATAATCATTTTCACCCTCTGTTGCATGTTTTTCAACACACAAAAGTTCCACAAAATATGCTTTCAGCATGAGGAATTTATACTTTGGTTGAAAGACTGGTAATAGCAACCACCTGGGGTTTGTTGTTGTCTTGATAAATGGTAATAAGGACTGAGAGGTGAGTTTATTAGTATGAATAATCACAAGGGCATTTTGATTAGCCATGCTGCATTTATTTCTTTCTCACTTTATTTTTAATTTTTTTAGATTTTTAAAATTAGAAATGTTGTGGGTTTACAGAAAAATCATGCCTAAAATACAGGATTCCCAAACACCTCATTATCACCAACTCCTTATGTTGGTGTGGAAACTTTGTTACAATTTATGATAGCAATGATAGCACATTTTTATATTTGTACTATTGAGTAGAGTCTGTGGTTTAACTTAAGGCTCACTGCTTGTGTAGTGCAGTTCTATGGATTTTTTTTAAAAAAATTATTCTGTTACCATTTATACAATCTAACATTCTCTTTTCAATTGTATTCCAGTATATTTTTCAGTGTTATTAATTGTGATCACAATGTTGTGCCACCATCACTCCCATCTAGTACCAAAGCATTTCTATCATTCCAAGTAGGAATCCTGTACATTTTAAGCTTTAATTTCCCATTCCCTCTCCCCACCCTGTCCCCTGGTAACCTTTATTTCAGATTCTGAATCTATGAGTTTACTTATTCTAGTTGTTTCAAATCATTGAGAACATACGTTTGTCTTTTTTTTTGCCTGGCTTATTTCACTCAACATGTCTTCAAGGTTCACCCACATTGTCACATGTATCAGGGCTTCATTCCTTTTATGGCTAAATAATATTCCATTGTATGTATACACTGCATTTCATTTATCCATTCATCAGTTGATAGACATTTGGGTTGCTTCCATCTTTTGGCAATCGTGAATAATGCTGCTATGAACATTGGTGTGAAAATATCTATTCGAGTACCTGCTTTCAATTCTTTGGGGTAAATATCTAGTAGTGGGATTGCCAGGTCACATGGTACTTCTATACTTAGCTTTCTGAGGAACTGTCAAACTCTCTTCCATAATGGCTGCAACAATTTACATTGCCACCAGCAATGAATGAGTGTTCCTATTTCTCTGTATTCTCTCCAACACTTGTTATTTTCCTTTTTTAAAAATATCGGCCATTCTAATGGGTATGAAATGGCATCTCATTGTGGTTTTGAGTCACATTTCCCTCATGGCTAGTGGTGTTGAGAATCATTTCTTGTGTTTTGTGACCCATGTGTATATCTTCTTTAGAAAGCAGTCTGTTCACGCCTTTTGCCCATTTTTAATTGGGTTGCTTGTCTTTTTATTATTGAGTTGTATGTTTTCTTTATATATTCTGGGATATTAAACACCTATTGGGTATGTGATTTCCAAAAATTTTATCCATTTTTTGGGTTGTTGTTTTACTTTCTTGAAAGAGTAAGTTGAGGTAGAAGAGGTTTTTTGTAAAACTTTTTTGAAGACATATCCCTATGTTTTCTTCTAGGAGTTTGATGGTTCTAGCCTTTATATTAAGGTCTTTGATCCATTTTGAGTATATGGTATAAGGTAGGGGGTCCTATATTTTTTTATTTTTTGCAAGTGAAGATTAAATTTTCTCCTTTTATAAAGGAGACTGTTTTTTTTTCCCCCAATTGAAAGGCTTTTGTCAAAAATCTGTTGGCCATAAATGTGAGGGCTGAAATCTGAGCTCTCAATTTGATTCCATTGGTCTATATGCCTGTCCTCATACCAGTACCATGATGTTTCAATTACTATGGCTTTGTAATACGTTTTAAGAGCAAGAAATGTGAGTCCTCGAACTTCATTCTTCTTTTTCAAGATGGCTTTAGATATTTGGGGCCCCTTGCCCTTACATATAAATTGGATACTTGGCTTTCCATTATCTGAAAAGAAAGTTGTTGGCATTTTGGTTGGGACTGCATTGAACCTATCAATTGTTTTTGTTAGGCTTGGCACCTTAATGATATTTAGTCTTTGAATCAATGAACACAGAATGTCTTTCCATTTATTTAGGTCTTTTTACATTTCTTTTACCAATATTTTGTAGTATTCTGTGTACATGTCCTTTGCATCCTTGCTTAGATTTATTCCTAGTTATTTGATTCTTTTAGTTGCTAATATGAATGGAAATTTTTCTTCTGATTATTTGTTGTTATATATAGAAACACTACTGATTTTTTGGGTGTTGAGCCTGTAGCCTGCCACTTTGCTGAATTCCTTTCTTAGCTCTAGGAGCTTTTTTGTGTATTCTTCAGGATTTTTTGTATATAGGATCACATCATGTACAAATAGGGAAGGCTTTACTTCTGGCTTTCTACTATGGATCCTTTTATTTCTTTTTATTACTTAATTGCTCTGGTAAGGACTTCCAGTACAATGTTCAAAAACAGTGGTGACAGTGAGCATCCTTGTCTTCTTCCTGATCTTAGAGGGAAAGCTTTCAGTACTTTATCATTAAGTAAGATGTTAGCTGTAGACTTTTAATATATGTCCTTTACCATATTGAAGAAGTTTCCTTCTATTTTTAGTATTTTAAATGTTTATTATCAAGAAAAGGTGCTGTATTTTGTCAAATGCCCTTTTCCTTAATCAATTGAGATGACCACGTGCTTTTTGTCCTTCATTCTGTTAAAATGGTATATTACATTAATTGATTTTCTTATGTTAAACCACCCTTGCTTACCTGGGATAAATCCTACTTGATCATGGTGTATAATTTTTAATATGCTGTTAGATTTATTTGCCAGTGTTTTGTTGAGGATTTTTGCATCTCGATTCATGAAAGATGTTGGTCTGTAGTTTTTTTTTCTTATGGTACCGTTATCTGACTTTGGTTTGAAGGTGATGTTGGCTTCATAGAATGACTTACAGAGTGTTCCCTCCTCTTCAAGTTTCTGGATGAGTTTGAGCAGAATTGGAGTTAAGTCTTCTGCAATGTTTGGTAAAATTCCCCTGTGAAACTATCTGGTCCTGGGCTTTTCTTTTTTGGGAATTTTTTTTTTTTTACTGAGTCCATATCTTTACTAGTAATGGGTTTGTTGAGATCTTCTATTTCTTCTTCTTTTTTTTTTTATTGGTACATCCAAATTTTCCATACAGTTTTTCCATACAAGCTGGAATTTCATGGAGTCATTACTCACTGATACTTGCCCTTTAGGCTGACCCTAGGATACTTAGCATTTTAAAGTTCCAGTTAGATTTCTGGAGACAGGATACGCCCACTGTACACATGGATCTTAATAATAAACTTTGTCATGACAGCATGTGACAACATTTGTTTTAGTTACATTCCTAAGAAAGTGCTTGGGCATTTTTTTTTCAAATGAAGTTTTTTTTAATATATTTTTTATTTTTATTTTTTTTTAAAAAGTATTTAGATTACATAAATGTTACATAAAAATATAGTGGATTCCCATATGCCCTGCTTCCTACACCTCCCTCATTTTTCACATTAACAACATCTTTTATTAGTGTGGTACATTCGTTACAATTGATGAAAACATTTTAGAGCATTGCTACTAGGCATGGATTATAGTTTACATTGTAGTTTACACTCTCTTCTGCACAATTTTGTAGGTTATGGCAAGATATGTAATGGGCCGTATCTGCAATTGTAATGTCATTCAGGAAAATTCCAAATTCTCCAAAATGCCCCCATATTTCACCTGTATTTCCCTCTCCCTGCCCTCAGAACCTCTAGTGGCCACTGCCTGCACATGAATGATATAGTTTCTTCCATTGCTAGAATCACAATAAGTCTACAGTAGAATACCAGTAAGTCTACTTTAGTCCATAGTTCAATGGGAACCCTCATCCACTGCTGGTGGGAATGTAGAATGGTCCAGCCTTTGTGGAGGACAGTTTGGCAGTTCCTCAAAAAATTAAATATAGACCTGCCATATGACCCAGCAATTCCACTCCTGGGTATACACCCAGAAGAACTGAAAGCAAGGATATGAACAGATATATGCACACCAATGTTCATAGCGGCATTATTCACTATTGCCAAAAGTTGGAATCAACCCAAATGCCCATCAACAGATGAACGGATAAACAAAATGTGGTATATACATACAATGGAATATTACTCAGCTGTAAGAAGTAATACAGTACTAACACATGGGATAACATGGATGAATTTTGAGGACCTTATTTTGAGTGAAGCAAGCCAGGCATTGAAGGACAAATATTACATGACCTCTCTGATATGAATTAGGCAAATCGAGCCGATTCTATTTCTTCTTGAGTCAATGGAGGTGGTTTGTGTGTCTAGGAAGTTGTCCGTTTCATCTAGGCTATCTAATTTATTGGCACAAAGTTGCCTATAATATCCTCTTACAGTCCTTTTTAATTTCAGCAGGGTTGGTACTGTTTTCCTTTTCATTTCCCACTTTTGATATTTTTATCCTCTCCCTTTTTTTCTTTGTCAGTCTAATAGAAGTTTGCCGATTTTACTGATCTTTTCAAAAAATAACTTTTGGTATTGTTGATTCTATTGTTTTTTCTTTGCTTGTTTTCTATTTCATTTGTCTCTGTTCACTCTTTGTTATTTCCTTCTACTGGCTTTCTGTTTAGTTTGCTCTTCATTTCCTAGTTCTTCCAATTTGGAGGTTAGATCTCTGATTTTAAGTCTTTCTTATTTTTAATGTAAGCATTTAGAGCTATAAATTCCTCCCTCAACACTGCCTTTGCTGCATTCCATAAGTTTTGGTATGTTGTATTTACATTTTCTTTTGTCTGAAGATATTTCCTAATTTCACTTCCAATTTGACCCATTGTTTCAGTATGTTGTTTAATTTCCATATATTTATGAATGTTTCATTTCTTCCTCTGATATTGATTTCTAGCTTTATTCCACTGAAGTCAGAGAATATACATTGTATACATTTCAATACTTTTTACTTTATTGAGACTTGTTCTGTGACCCAACATATTGTCTATCCTGGAGAATGATCCATAAGCACTCGAGAAGATTGTGCATTTTGGTTTTGTTGGGTGCAGTGTTCTATATATGTCTGTTAGGTCTAGTTGGTTTAGTGTATCATTCATGTCTTGCACTTTTGTACTTCTTGATTTTTGACTAGATATTCTATCCATTATGGAGAGTGATGTGCTAATGTCTCCTACCATTAAAGTAGAGCCGTCAATTTCTCTCTTCAAATCTGGCAGTATTTGCTTCATATATTTTGGGGCTCTGATGTTAAGCGCATATATAGTTTTAATTGTTACATTTTCCTGTTGAATTGCCCCCTTTATCAGTATATAATGACCATCTTTGAACCTCATAAGCATTTATTACTTAAAATCTGTTTTATCCAATATTATTATAGCCACCAGTTCTCTTTTGGCTACTATTTCAATGGTATATATTTTTCCAATCCTTTTACCCTCATCCCACTCATATTTGAATGTAAGATGAGCCTCTTGCAGGCAGCATATAGTTGGTTTATGCTTTTTTATCCACTCTGCCAATCTCTGTCCTTTGACTGGAGAGTTTAGTCCATTTACATTTAAAATCACTACCGATGATAAGGGACTTTCTTTCTGTTATTTGCCTATTTTGCCTTTGAAATCTTATACTTTTTGGCTCTCACTTTGGTAAATGCTTATTTTATGTTTATTTGAAAATTTTTGTACCATATTGAGTGCCTTTCCATTTATCTGGATATATTTTTCATCTATTTTCCTTGAGGTTACCATGGGGTTCAACTCTAACATCCTAAATATATAACAATTATATTTGGTTTGTTAACAACTCAACTTCATTGGCGCATATACATTTCCAATTGCCCTTTGTCCTACCAACATATTTTTTTACTTATTACTTATATCTTTGTGCATTGTATGTCCAAAACCATAGATTTATCATTACTTTCTATGCATTTGCATTTTAGCACCTGTAGGAATTAAGAAGTAGAGTTACATACCACACAATACAGTACAATAATACGGGCATTTAT